>JAUEJJ010000047.1:8548840-8577295 GCA_032164275.1 Synergus coniferae | reverse complement strand
GTCAGAGACCATTCATTGAGTCTTCGGCGGGGGAGAAAAACAACCTAAAATTAAATTTCATTTTGCTCAGTTGGCTGCCTTGCTTCGAATGTTGGTGCCAGTGTTCCCGCCAAATTTTTAAAAGAAACAATTCAGAAAACTTTTGTATTGAATAATAGAAAAAAAAAAAGAACGTAAGAAAAATATTTAAAATAGGTATATAAAGCTTCTTCTATTTTTCCTTCAATTCAGTTATACAAATATTAACATTTTTAATGTAGTTTTGTTTTTCCCGAATAAAAAATAGTTACCGTGGATTGAAAATTGACAAAAACGTTAATATATCAACTCATCATATACACAAATTTTCACTTACCTTTAACAGATTTTACATACCTACAATTTAAACTGACTCCAAAGCGTTTCTACCTTAACTTCAACTTAGATGCAACCTAGCAAATATTTGATAAAGATGTCACTGAAACTTTTCGAAAAAACGATATTATTGTAATATAACAACAAAAATTTCAATAGTCCGAAAAAGATTTGATAAAATTTAAAGAAAGTATTCATATGGTAAGTATTGATTTTTATAACCTTAATTTTATATCTATTCTCTAAACTATCACTAAAATTCAAAGTAATATTAATCTCATGAAAAAGACTTTTATTCTAATTGTAAGTACTGAAATAAATTTGAGCATTAATAGAGTTATGAACTTATAATTTATAACTCTACATCTTCCTCAAGTGATTTCGTACGGGACACTAGCTCGGCAATCTCCTTCCCCCTAAAATAGAAAATAAAAGATGAATTCGCAATTTAACTTGAAAAAATAAATTACGAAATATTAAATACTAACATTTGTGAAAGATTCGTCTTGATCGTCTCCACTTGTTTTTGCTTAAAGACAATTTCCTTCTTTTCGCCATTTTTCTGTCGATCATCCCGATGCAATATTTGCTTCCCTGCTTTCTTTTTAAGTTGGTCCAAACGAACAGCTAATTCCTTAACTTTATTGTCCATCAACCTCATTTCCTCGGCTTCTGCTCTCTCCACAGGTGTCATCGTTGGTTCTTTCAAATTGACAAGTCGTAGAACTTCTTCGGCTCTGTAAAAAAAATTAATTTTAACGCAAAATATATTTATTATCTTCAAAAACAGGATTTAAAAAATTAGTACCGGCGAGCGAGTTCTTCCTGATTATCTTTGATGTCCTCGTAACGTTCAGCTAGTTTTTCTGCTGTCTGCTGAAGTTTCTTTTTCATTTCGATCAGATATTCCAGTTCCTTCAGCTGATGATTTTTTAAAGCCTTGAGAGTTCGTACCTTCTTTCCAATTTCTTCACGTACTTTATCTTGTCTTGAAAAATGCTGAGATCTAAAGATAGTCGTAGCTCTGTAAAGCACCTAAAGAAAAGGAATAGTTAAAATAATTACTTAAAAAATTTAACTAATCAAGGGATATAATTTACATTTAAATCTTACTTCTAGACATTCGAGAGCAGTCAGATTTTGTCTGAGTCCGAGCATTGTAATTGGTTGAGAAGATTCGTGTCTCAGAAATTGTTTGATGTAAACATCGAAAGGCTCCTTAGTAACCTGCGAATAATAATTAGTATTCAATACAAAATATCAAAATCTACTTAATTTAATTCAGTGTTATTTATAAATAGATAATTAAATACCTTTTTACTCGGGCTGGTAACTGGGCAAGGTAATTCAATCTTTGGCAAGTAGTGGAAATCAACGACGGATAAATTAACTACAACTCCGGTGTGCAAAAGACAAATTAAGACACAAGGATCTTGCAAAAGACCAAAACCAAGTATTGGTGTTGGTTGTTCAATCCCCGTATGCTTTGTCCGAGTGCAAACCAAATACTGTGAATTTGACTGATTCGTAAGTGATGGAAGATACAGATCGAGATTTTCGCCTGCGCTGACGTATTCATCCAACTGGGAAACCATTGGCAGATTTACAACATGAATTCCGGCGTTGTGCAAACAAAAGTATCTAAAAAATTTAAATAGTTCATAAATATATATTAGATTTAGCAGTACATGAATCAAATTAAATATTTATATCCACTGAAGAAAGGATAAAACACTGTTTAAACTTGTAAAACTTTTAATTTAAATATACCTAGATTTGTTGCTCTTGTCACTGTGAAGATGAATAGGGCAAGTGTATTTTTTATCATCATCTGTGTAGAGAAGACCCAGTTCCATTTCCACGCATTCGTAGACATAGAGAGCATCGTCTGGGGTCTGAAGACTGTAATTTGAACCGGTTTGAGACCAACTCTTGAAAAAGAAAAGAAAAGAGGTCTTTTTAGATGGAAATTATTTAAAACAGAATAAATATCTTTAAGAAATTTAATTTTTAGGAGAATTAAAATTCAATGATAGTTAGATATTGTATAACGAACTTTAATTTCTTCTTCTTCGAAGTCTTCAGGAAGTAAAATGGCGTGATATATTTTTCCTGTGGACGCAGCAATCACGACAATGGGTGGAGTGGTTTGTATGCACATAATCGAGCAAGAATCTACTCCATAATTATCAACAGCAGGAGGATACATGGAAAGTGTGCCTAGAACCACTGGCGTCGAGAACCTGAAATTCAAAATTTATCATTCATAAATTGGTTTAAAAATTTCCCAATGTAAAGTTAATTTTGAACTCAAGAAACATAATAAGAACTTATTTTCTTCATATGAAAATCGTCACCCTTACCCTGCTGTTAAAGTATCACCTCGTACGATAAGAACATCTCCATTTCCTCGGAGAACGAGAATGGGCCATTCTATTTGATTCCAGTTAACTTTGTTGACCTATATTTCAAAATATCTATTATTATGGTTTTACAAACAATATTAAATACATTTTTTATCTTTTTGAGCTTAAAAAGTTATTTAAAGGTGATTTAAAATTAGATTCTAATTTTAATTTAGGAAAATTAGTCGTCTGTGGTAATTTAAATAAATAAAAATTAATTATTAATATATTTACGTCAATATCTCTATCAAATTCTGATCCAACGGTAGGGGTGCAAAAATCGAAATCCACTGCTGTGTCTCCAATGGATGCGAAATTTGGTATTTTCGATGGTGAAATAGAAGGAGTTGGTCCAACTTTCCAAGTTTTTAGTAATCTAGGCGTTTCATCGATTTCGCATTCGTACAAACTGTAAATGAATAAAAATTGCTTAAATATGCAAATATTAGGAGAAGAATTAATAAAGCAGAGAAAATATTACTTAAAGGCAGTCCTCTGACACATTTGGTGAGTCTCTTTGGATATATAGAGGAGCTGTGAGAGAGTAAGAGGATCCTTGGAGATATTTGGGGGATCTCTTTGAGGCAGAGGTGAGGTGTCTTGAGAGATAAGAGATGGTCCCTCAGGACAGTGGGAGGATCTCTTAGGAAATAGGGGGTCCCGTAAAATAATTGAAACTGCCCTTGCGATATAAAAAAGCAATTAATTAACTTACTGAAATATATTTTGGGATGTCAATACTACGAGATGAGAGTCATTTGTAGATCCTGGGTGCCATCGAGCTTTTCTGATTTCTGTTGTTGCAGACTGCGAACCAAATCCATCCAGATTGTGACTTCTGTGAACAGAAACAAAAATTAGAGTTAGAAAATTATTTCAAGAAAGAGAAATATATTTAAAACTTTTTTATTGGGATATTTGACAGAGTTGCTTCATACCTAAATGAAAAAATTAGATTTGTTTAAATTTCAATAATAAAGTACTTTCTTGCAATTTAAAAAAAAACTCAATGATTTCGAAAAATATTGATCTTCAATTTCCGGATTGCAAATTCCTTTTATTTGAAAATTGCGAGTAAAATTAACATCCTTTTCTCTCTGATGTAGGAAGCTTGGACGAGACGTAATTTTCAGGAGAATAATAAATTGGACAAAGGGAAAGGAGAGCATAGAGCGTGCCTTACGTTTCGATGTAGCATAGGCGTGTTGAAGCTTTTCATTATACGCTGCTTTTCACACATATGGCAAGATCGCATTATATTTACTCAAGTTACATATATCGTATTTCATTTACTTCAAAAAGGTACTCAGGAGGTTTTGTAGACAAAATTAAAGACATCACTTCGAATTAAATCCAATTCAGTGGAACAGAATTACATTTTTATTTTATTATCTTGAAATCAACTAAATTAATAACAAAATCTAATTTTTAATTGAAAAAGTCAACCAAAAATTGAAGAGTTACAAAGATTGAAAATTAGATAAAAGCATCATTCAATTAGAAATTTATTTAGAACACGTTATTCATTAGAGTTAAAAAATAATTTAGCCCGAGTAAGTTCTGGTAGAGTAGTTCATGAACCATCAGAGCTTAGAGAATATCCTGGAGTGAAACAAAAGAAAGTTACCTGCAGGGGCTCAAATCTAATTAAGAAATTCTTACACAGTCATGCCGCACACTGCTCCACACTTTCGTGTCCCTGATTCGCGTAGAAATTAAAAATAATTTTACTCCACAAATATATTAACCCTGGAAAAAGGGGTAGAGTGCTTTCTACGTTTCGTTCTCTCTTTCTCGCTCGACTTGTAATTTGTAGGAATAGCGAGTACAGACGGGCTTTGTAATTCTTTTCACTTCAAGTACCTTCTCTTCCACTTCATCTGAATGATATCAGCCAGTGGTAAAAGCCGTAGAATACAAGAGGATAGTTAGCTTTTCAACTTAAAATTTACGTGTGTGGATCAACATTTTCCGGAATGTTTATATTCCAATTTTTTTATATCTTAGAGATTGAAATGGACGGTTTTGATATAGAAGGCGCACTTGGGTAAAATTTTAAGCCTAGAACTTTCATTGAAAAAGTCAGAGTGCGAGCTATTATACACACTGATGGACGTACAAGAGACATAAATTTTGATAATTCCGAATTTGTGACGGAACGAAGAAAAATTCTCGGCGTCGGCGGCGCCGCGGCGACGTCCGCTTCAAAAGTGGGAATAAATCGTGTTGCCTTTGTCAACGAACCAGTCATCCACCCCTTGGGCAGCCTCTCCTTCCCTTGTGCCATTCCAGTAAAAACCATAGCGTCAGAGCGCGCTTTTGACTAGCTGGGCGTATGCATACATTTTTATCAATTATTAAGAACTCGGTCCTCTCTTTCTGTTTCACTCTGTCTTTCTCTCTCCGTCTCACCGTGCGTGGTTGGTAACTCTGCTATATGCCAGGGACATTAATAACGGGCGAGCTAACCATCCCCGACTATCACGAACCCCGTAACACCACCCCTTGTATCCTTTGCCCTCTTCCCTCTGCCCCCCATCAACCCCTCTTCTCTTTCCATCCCATGCAAAAGCCAGAGTCCTCCCGGACACACGAAAGTACGAGTAATAATAAAATATACGAAATGCGGTAGGCAACCCCTCCTAAACCATCCCCGGAGGTAGTGGCTGCTTCAACTCCCTTTACACGACATTGTTGCAACTCCTAAACGCGTAATTCGGCCACTACCATAAGATGAATTGCCGTGATTGTTCCTCGTTAAAATTTGAATTGACAGGCGAGAGGATGCTCTGTAATAAAAAGGGAGGGAGAAGAAGACGAAACTCAAGCTGCGACTGAAATGCATGAGGTTTACGAAAAATATCATATAGTAGGAGCATTTGAAGCCAACAGATCTTAAAAAAAATTTAATTCTCATCATTAAGGATGGCCTCTTTTACTTAAGGGAGTTTTCAACTGTCAGAAGAGACCTCTCTGTATTTCAAGGACTCATCTACTGTATAATTTAATCCTCTAACTACCCTAGGCGACACATTCATCCTAATGGACCTTTAAACTGTCCAAGAAGACCTGTTAGAGATCTGAACAGTCTTAAGGAATCCTTCTAAGTGGTCCTTTCATAATAAGGGACCCCCCAACTGTTCCACGAGACCTCTCTGTGTTGCAAAAACCCCACAATTGTATGAACATATCCTCCAACTGCCTATAGACTCCCCAATTGAATCCTCCAACTGAAGGTTCCATTAGAATAGAAGGGGAGTTGGAGGGTCCCCTGAGGAAGAGGGAGATCCTTTTTGAAATCTTAATCGAAATAATAATTGGATGAGAGCACTAATTGTAGACACCTTTACCTATATTGTTATATCCCTTCCAATTAGCAGGACAGCCTGCGTTAAATATTTAAATTTCCCTATTGTTTTAAACAAATCAAAGGGGATGCCAACAACAGGTGAAGGTGTCAACAATTGGTGCTCTACCCTATGTACTATTCGAAAAAATTTTGCGTTCGAATATTGGATTAGAGTTTACAACTTTGAGAACAAAATATTTAGTCTGATTAAAATCGAGATTAAAATCGACTATAAATATGATTACACGAGCGATAATTTTCTTTGCGGCGAGGGCGTTAGAAAATCATAATTTATTCGATTTTCACATTATTTCAGAGACCGTGGTCACTCTGGTGTGGAAAACCAGCGATGGCTCGATTTCACGGATGTTACAGCGACTCGAGATTAACGACTGATTTTCCCTTCTCTCTTCGGCCTAACTTTTTGTCTGATTTTCTCTCTTTTACATCTATAAATCTGCAGGAATATCTGCCCAACCTCTTTTATCTCAGCAAGAAGTAACCTAAAAATTCATTAGATTATAAATCCATTAATGCTTAACCACTCGGCTAGACCCCAGTTCACCCAAACGAATCAAATTTTCGCTCTCTTTGCAGAACTGACTTGCTTCTCTGAAAAATATTACATTCCAATGTTCACGAGTAGACATTAATTGCAAAATTTTCTAGATAATGTTATTTATGCTTAATTTATGTAGTTAAGCAGATGATAAATATAAAAATAAAAAAGAAGCTTATCATTATCTCAATAACCTCGGTGATATTTTTTGATATTTTTCTCAGCTGCAATCAACTTTGACTGCAATGATAGATTTTAATTATTAAAAGAGTTTCGAGTTGTCGAGATCGAATGGAAATTATTGAAAGTAAAATAATCAGAATTTATATTCTTGTAAGTACAATTTTAATCTTCAAGATTTCAAAATTTTTACAAATTATATTAATGTTTTATGACACAAATTTAAAGAGAAATTATTTTCTTAATTAAAATATTGATTGCAAAAAAGTAATTTAGTAATCAATTTAGTAAGTCTTTCAGAGAAGCAAATTTTTTTAATCAATGTTTCTAGAAAAACTTTTCTAGAAAATGAAAATTGAAGGCAACTGCGCTTTGGTCACTGGGGGAGCAAATGGAATAGGACTAAACATTGTTCATAATTTACTAAAACGTGGAGCTAAGGCAATAAATAATATTTGTCTATAAAGTATAGAGGCACAATTACTTATTTTAATTAATTTATATTATTTACTTTAGCGTGTTGTAATTTTGGACTACGACAAAGATGCAGGAAGCAATGCTCAAAGAAAACTGGGAAATGAATATGGCAAAACAAAAATTTTTTTCTTCCCTTGTGATGTATCAAAGTTGGAAGAACTTGAGGGTAAAATGAATTTTATTGTAAAAACTGTAAGACTAATTGTATAAGTGATTTTCAAATGAATTAAAAATGATTTTTTTTTTCACAAATTAGAAAATTTTAAGAAGTCTTTAGATGTCTGCCAAAAAGTGGACATTTTTGTTAATAATTCCGGAATTTTCAATGAAGCTGATTGGTCTCGTATGATTGATATAAATTTGGTAAGTAAAATTGGGCTTAATGTAATTTTTCAGTATTGAAATCTATATTATATATAATATATAATTGATATAATCTAAATTAAAACAATTTTGTAGAAAGGCCTTATAAAGGGCACTAAATTAGCTCTGGACCTCATGGAAAAATCAGGATCAAACGGAGTTATAGTGAATGTTGCTTCTATAACTGGACTTGCGAAACTTGAAAAAAATGAAGCATATCCGGTTTACTGTGCGACCAAATATGCCGTTTTAGGTTTCAGTGGAGCTATTAAGGTAAGAATTATATATAATTTAATTCAATAATAATAATTTTACTACAAAAAGTTTAAGTAATGAAATCTCGTTTAAGGCTTTCAAACATCGAACTGGTACCTAAATATTAAGTGTTGAAGATTTTTTAATTCAGAGCAATTGAATTAATAAACGGGTTGTACTTAAATAACAAAAAAACATTTTTATCGGTTCTAGAAAACATGTGATGAAAAGGGAATTAGGCTCTTAATTATTTGTCCAGGAGCAGTGAAAACAAATGTGTATAAAAACTATGTGAAAACGCTTTCGGAAGTGAATATGACAAATCCACTTATTGAGCAGACGTAAGCAAAATCAAATGTAGAATTTATGTAATATTGATTTCCTATTTTGGCATATATGTTTCTAATTAATTATATTAGAAGCTGGAATTATAGGTTTAATGAATTTTTTAAATTCTTCAAAGAGAGATAAGTCTAAATCTAATTACTATATTACTTTCCAGACCTGAACATGTTGGATTCTTAATTGTTGATTTAATTGAAAAAAATGAAAAAGGGACAACGTGGGTAATTGAAGACAACAAACCACCTTATGCTGTTGAACTCCCACATTACTCAAATTGTAAAGTTTAAATTATATTCCAAAAGTTCAGTAAAAAGAATAAATTGACTATGAACAAATAGATATATAACTCGTATTTGTATACAAAATGTTTGAAATTAGATAAACATTTAATACTCTAACAAGCACCTCAAATAAAATGAAAACGTAATTTATTTTGACTCATACTTTTAGCAATTTTAAATCAGGTAACAAGAAAAGAGACTAAAAAGGAGAGCGACTCGATAAAGTTAAATTAAGAGTGACCCACCCTCTCACATTCGTTTTCACCCAAGGAAGTTCGCTTCCAGACCGTCGGGAAAAGAACTTTACAATTGAATAACTTTATAATTTTTGGTTTTCTTTAATTCCCGTGATAACGCCTGTGCATACTCGACTGAGACGACTTCATAGATTTTTTTCTCATTTTCTCGCGAACGTTCTTCGAGATTCACATGGTAACCATTTTTCTCTAAAACTTTCGTCTTAGGTTCATTCTCACTGGCCACCTTCCCTTTTCACCCTTTCTCATATTCTAGCGAATTTTTATTATCATTATCCTTGGAAAGCGACGCGACTCCTTTATTCGAGACTTTTTGGAGAGGAAAGAGAAAGAGATATAGAAATAAGGTGGTGATATGGTGGAAAAGAGAAGAAGAAGAACTCTGAAAACCCGTCGGAAAGTAATTAGAAATATGGCTTGCAAGAGGTAAATGGGCCATGATACCTAGGATAATCGTCTCTCTTACTTCTCATTTCTCCCTTTCATTTCCATCTTTCTTGAAATTTTAAATGATTTATTTAGATTTTTAGTAATTTCGAGTTTAATTAGCTAGGTTTTTAGTACATTTTTAAGTTTCTTAGCCATACGTAGAATCTCTCTCCCCCAACCCTCGAGATCCCACTATCCCAAGGGACCCGCTTTATCCAAAAGGACAGTCTAAATTAAATAAACATTGAATATTCTAAAAAGGACCTCGAATAAAATAAAATATAATTAATTTTAACTGCCACTTGGAGCAATCTAAAATTAGGTGACAAGAAAAGAGACTAAAAAGGAGAGTGACTCGATAAAATTTAATTAAGAGTGACCCACCCTCTCACGCCCGTTTTTACCAAGAAAGTTCACTTCCAGACCGTCGGGAAAAGAACTTTACAATTGAATAACTTTATAATTTTTGGTTTTCTTTAATTACCTCTAACTGTCATTTAGACCCTCCAACTCTCATGCGGAACACCAACTATCCCAAGGGACCCCCTCATCCCAGGCGAACATCCAGTTGTCTTAAAGGACCCACCAACTAATCCAAGAAACCCTCCAACTGTCTCACGTGACCTATATATCTCTCCTGTATCCCTACGAATTCTCCAACTGATTTGAAATTAGATAATTATTTTGTGCTATGGCAGAAAAGGATTTTAAGTAAACAAGAGAGGGATTTTCTTCACGGAAACGTTCTAGAATGTAGAGGCAGTGAGTCATGATTATGGAGAATTTCCTAGGAAGTCTTCGAGGATCGTCGGGTCGCCGGAAGTTGGGATGAAGATCAGGAAGACAAGCTTTGCGTTCTCGGGAAACCAATGGCGATGGAGAGTAACGCACCAAGGCAAGAATTAACGGGCTTAGTTGCCGACGCAGGTGTCGCGAAGGCGAAGCAAGCCAGAACAGGATGAATTACGGCAGGAGCGTCAGCCAGCACCGTAGTCGTTATATTTTGCGCAACATCCCGATTTTATGGGGCTACCCCACCGTGGATGCAAACTTCCCTTCCGGTGCGCGATATCAACACAGAGAAAACACGAGACGCGACGAAACTTGTGAAAATCAACGTATCATCGTACCTCTAATCCATCATTGAAAAAACTCCTTTAATATTTCTTAAGATTCCAGAAAATATCTTGAAATTCATATAGTAATCAAAAAGATGCGTCATGTCGAGGACTAAAGAGTTCAAATGTTTGAAGCTTCTTTGAAAGAATCTATTAAAAGCATAGATTCTGAAAGTGCCTCTATGATTTGAAAGAACTTCAGATTTTAGGAAAAAGCAGAAGAAGAAATGATATATCTTTAAAAGACAGGATTAACTTTGGAAATTGAATAAAAAGCAGATGGGTTAACGAGTTATGTTGAAAGTATGCATCGAATTAACATAATGGCCTCGTTATTTCGCGAGCAGACTATGAAGATTTTTATCCCTCTGCTGAATTTCTCATCGTCTCCATCAGTCGACCTCGATGGGAATTCAAGGAGATTCATAATATATTCTAAATAATGTGATATTGCAAGAGCTAGGGACTAACTCTCGAGTTTGGGAACTGTTGTCTCCTGTCCAGAGTCGGCTAAGTAATCGCGAAGAGTAAAAAGGACATAAAGTACAGGTGCTGCACCATCAGAAGGGCGCATCCTGCTACATCATGGCGCCCTGCAACGAACTGGTACTACGTGTCTCTCGTTAAGATTTCGTGAGAATCACGTAGCTCTTGCAAAATTTCAACGACGAATATCCGAATTGCGAGGAGAAAGCTGAATAGACTTAAATGGTCTTTTTCTCACCTAGAATTAGAAAAGAAATCCAATTAAATTGCTAACAAGGTGCAAAAGTGGAATTCAATAAATAAATTAAGTGCTCCTATCTGCCCCGCAATTTAGTTTTGTCTTACTTTTTACGAAGTCTTATGAGACTCTTCTGCTTAGCTCGTAAAACCACAATTGCCGACTGCAGGAAAACTCACAAAAAAGGGAAGAAAGCTGAAGAAGAAATGAGCAAGAGGAAGAGGGAAGACAAAACGATAGAGTTGCCCTCGTCATTTCACAGCTCAATCTTCTCAGGGATTTTATTATGTGTTCTTCAAAAGTTTAGACTTTTCTTTTCATCAAAAATTGCTCTACTCCATGAACAAAGTCTTCCCCATCAAAATTGGACTTCCCCCAAATCCCCAATGCTCCTTGAACTTGAATTCCTCAAAGTGTTCAAATTTTTTAAGTCATCTTAGAAATTACGCAATCGGTGAAAGTTGGAACTATTTCAAACGAAAGGTAGCACGTTCCTTCAAGGAAGTTTACAACTATTTAACCGTTTGAAACTAAAAAGGTGCATTTTCTGGAAATTTACATTGCAGACATAAATTTTTCCCAGGAAGTTTCTATTGTTCTCATATTTCGAAAGGTAGAACTGTATAGTTTATACATGCACCCTGTCACTCCTCGCTTTGTCTCTTTGGTCCACCTGTCCACCCCATCTTTCTTCTTCTTCCACTACTCGTCTCACGTAGCACGTATAGGTGTATAGGTGTTCCCGCGTAAATATACATGTATACGTGGCTAGAGCTGAGCAACGCGACGGCGGAAGCTTCTAATCAAAGAATTCTGGGGAGAGCACAGGAGAAAATTTAAATACGCGACACGCGTCTCCCGTAACGAAATAAAAGCCGAGGGGCGGCGAATGAGACATCTGTCGGTTCTTTTAATTACCGCAGTACGTGTGCTTCACCGTCTCTACATCCATCTGTCTGTCCGTGACTCCTCCGCATTTATACGAAAATGCCGGATTCTTTTGTTTGCCTCCACAAGCCGGATCGTCTCGAGCTGCTTCCAACCCCCTTTGCAGTCACGTTTCTGAACTCAATTTAAAAATATTTTTGAACGGTCTTCATGGATTCCTGCTCTTCCAATTTCAAAAATTTGGCGATGAGAGAGGAAACTGCAGAAAACTGCCGAGCGTACCTAAGACAGTAAAATTCGTCAGTAGAAGAAAACTTAATGAAATGATAAGAAAATGGAAGAATATATAACAGTTTGAATTGGTAATGGTCAACCAAGGGTTTTTGTGAGTATAACTGGATTTGAAATTTAAACGAAAGAGGAGGATTGAGTTAATTTCTTTAGTGTTAATTTCGAGTCTATTTTGCAGGGGTCGTAAAGAGCTGAATCGAGCGCCTGTACAAGGTCGTATACCAGCATCAGGAACAAGGATCACAAGGGTGGTTCTACAAGAAGATATGGTCCAATCGCTGCCACGTCGACCTTTGCTCCTAACCGCAACTCGTGCTACCCTAAATGACATATAGAACGCCTTTTACTTGGCTTTATATACACCAAGTTGCCTTTCATTATTAGCACGTTCCCGTATAGTAGCTAGTCGCACCAAATGTAGACACCCAACCGAGAGATATCTTCGAATGTTTTAGCAAAGCCATCCCTGATTTATGTTTCAAATAAATGTGCTTAGTTGAGTTATACGAAGGAAGGATTTTAATCAATTGTCATATAACTTCTAGACAAATTGATTAAATGGAAGAATAAACAGAGAAGGTTATTAAATTCTACGAAATTATCAATTATTTTTAAATACCTTCAAAATTCCATGAAATATCTTAAACGATAAACGATTGAGATAATTTGATGAAGGTTTTAAGCGTTATAAAAGAGGAAAAGGTGGGGATGGTATTAATTCGGCAACGAATTGCGACTGCTAATACTCTGAGGGTGTATCATCTCTGTTAAATTCAGAGAAACGAAGGGGAGGTTACTCTTGGTGCTAATTATTGTTTTAAGGATTACCGTTATGTGTTTATTATGCGAGGATTCCAGACAGTAATATTCGACGGAATTCTAGCGACTGGGTAGCAAAACGCGAATACCACTTTGAACCGGCCTACGTTTATGAATAATTCTCACCTTCCAACCCTGCCCGTCGACACCGTGTGCTAATTCTACAGTCGTAAACCTTAATGCTTTACCTGTACTTAGCAGCGCCTAACTTTTGAATTACAACAACTTCACTTCAATACCTTATTTTTGAAATTTTCATTTTAAATTCATTCTTCTTTAATTCGAGAAAATAATTTACTTTTTATCAAGCAGCAAGACTCACTGAGACTCATTGAGACCCACTGAGACTTGCTGCCTACTATCCTCAAAAGTTAAAAATGAACTAAAACTCGGTAAAGTGTTCCAAAGGACATTTTCTTTTCGAGGACTAAAGAGTCTAAATGTTTGAGACCTCTTTCAAAGAATCTATTTTGCACTTCGACTTTTCACCTTATAAAACAAGGGTAATGGAATTGCAATGAGATTAATTTACTTAAGAATATCTAATTAAAAAATCTTGCACACGTGCGATTTTATCAGGTGTATTTTCTCTGATTGGGAAAATATAGCAAAACGACCATTTAAAATCCCAGGCACGACTCATCCGCCACTTCGCCACATTTGTTTGACTTCTTTTTTTCATTTATTTATCGGTCCAGTCGTTTGAAATGCACGCTCGCATTTAACGAATGATAGAATCGCAACTGGTACTATCGCCGCAACTCTCTCGGAATCAGATTTATGTGCGTTTGCTTTTGCAGAAAAGGGACCTGAGTCACGTACGACAGCTATTCGAAAAAAATTTGACAAAAGAGGAAATCATCAATTACACTGATAATTTTTTACAAATTTTCTTCTATGTAGTAATTTTACCCAACTTCTTCTAACTGTTAAATATTAAAATAAACAATGTATCAGAGGGGGTAGTTTTTCAAAAAGATTTACATGTGAGCCTTGTCAATTATTTTTTCAGCGTGTACCCAATTCTTTACGATTATCGCAGAATAAATGAGAGTAAAAGCAGGCGAGATTAATTTCGGAAGTAGGACCTCGTCGCACGTATTCGTGTTTTCGAATATTTCGCACGTATCTCCTCTGGATCCTCTCGTACCGTTACTAGTAAGCGGAGAGGCGTTTATTTAAAAAATGATTTAACCTAATGGTTTTACATATGTAATCCCGATATAAACCCGAGCTAATCTCGGGAAACCACGCGCGGTTAACTCGTATATTCGGCCAGGGTAATCCATACCCGCCATCTCTCTTCCACGCACGCCATCATCTCACTTTCTGTCTCTATGAGAGTCACCCCTTTCGTGTTAACTCCTACACTCCCACGAGAGCTCTCACCACGATTCGAACTCTTCACTTCTTTTTTTTTTATTTTACTTTACTCTATTTTTCCTCTCTTTTTCCTTTTTCGATGAGCAAGCTGCACGAGGCGAAAATCACCGACAACGTGGCTCGTCGCTTGGGGGATGTTTACCAAGTATCATCCCGAGAGCAGGGAAAACATTGACCACAGGTGTGTGATTTTTTATGGAGGTGAGAAGCTACTCGTGCCTAATAAAAACAAAAAAAAATGGAAAAAAAACATGGGGCTTGTCTCGTATTAATTTTTTTCAACTGAAAATTGAAGATATAGGGATTTTTGAAAATGCAAGATCAAGAAAAATTTCTAGAGATGTAATGGTAAGACTAAGATTATACAACTGTAAAAATCAAAAGTGTGGCTTGCAAAATAATACATTTTCCGTAGGAGAGAAGAATTTATAAACTTGACTCATTTCAAAAGAAAAGCAGAATTCATTTTCATAAGCAATAAAGCATCAGACTTGAATTAGAGAAACGCGAGTTATTTTTCTTACTTCAGTCTCTCATTTATGCAGATTTATTAAGCGCAACTTTTCGCACTTCAGTTCAGGGGATATAAGGCATATTTATACAATTCCGAGACTTTCTCTGGGTTCCTTCGTTGGCAAACGACTTTTGAAAGTCTCGCGGTAAAACATCCGAGTTAACAAGGGGATGGGGATGGCTCGCAGGGATGGCCAAGTGGTAATAGTTTTAATCCGGTGTCTTGAAGTCTGGATTTGGCGTTGCGGCAGTTAGTGGCTCCTGCAAGTGTAGGCGATCCTACTTCGCACTCTGATATCATAATCCGAATAATCGCCGTTATTGCCGCCATTTGCTTAATCCAGACCCCGACTTCCACACCACAAGAGGAATTTTATGTGCTCAATACACCGGAAGATCTTACACCTCTACCTCATTTTCACGATGTTATTATTATTCAACTATTTGTAGATACCAGCAAAGAAATCATAACTTTGAACTGCATTAGAACATCTCTTTAATTCACCTAAAATCACATTTAAAAGTTTAGAAAATTCTTGAGTCGACAATGTTTCATTTATAGAGAAGATAAATTTAAAAGCGGACTTGAAAAGTATTTTATTTTTAAGTATAAAAATCACTTTCAAATTTGTTTGTGGTAAAAAATTAAATGATGAGATGATTTAAAAGATTTTAAAGAAATCACGGGATTTCTAATTTAGAAGAATCATAGAAAAATCAAGAAAATCTAGATCAACATTATTTTTTTCGGAATGGATTATGAAATTAAAAAAAGGGATGTTGGAATTAAAGATAAGAGAGGTTCTGGCTAAGCGGTCGCTCCCAGAGGAAGGAGGCCCTAAATCCTTGAGATTCGTTCTAATGGCCGCAACTTGCTTACAAACTATTCGCGTTTCCACTAGCCATGTTCCACGTTTCGCCGGTGTACTCTGTGCGATCATATAAATTTGGTTACCCTCCTCTCCCCCTGCTTGTTCATCCAAGTGGTAGCTAGCTGTTTCTTAAACACAAAAACTCTCCTTCTAAATCTCTGCCCTAAACTTTGCCACTTTCGAGGGAAAAATATGTTTATTAATCGCGCGTGGTGCCTTGCTCTGAAACCACCTCTGACTCTCAAAGCTTACTTCTCTCTTCCTTCTCAGAGTTAGTACGTGTGATATTCTCCAACTTTTATTTTATTTATATTGTTCGTTTCCAAAGAAAAAAAGATCATTTCTAACAGAAGAAACTACTTAATTTGGAATTCTGAAGCCGAAATTTTAGGAGTAACTACCTTTCGATGGTCGTTTATGTTTTCTTAAATTTAATTTTATCAATTAAATTTAAGAAAATTTAAAAGTTCATCGAAAAACAGGTGCTCTCATAATTCTGACCGATACTGTACTTTTAAAATTAGAATAAATTTACTTTTTTAGTAAATTTTATTGAGAATTGATTATATAAACAAGAAAATGATAATAAGGCCATCTCATTTGATCGTAAAATCAGTTTCCACAGGAACGGTGCTTACGATCGCATTTATCTCTAATAAGGCTTTTAATTGCGTGACGTTATGATCATCCGAAAGATTAGATCCTAGGAGACGGTGGAGTATGATGGCGGGGGGAAAAGGGGGACAGGATAAGAAAGCAGTGGGTGGCTAAAGTGGCAAGATAGTAGTCGGTGGCATGTGTTGTTGATGAGGCGGTTAGTATTCAGCGGTGCGTTCTGCTCCGGAACTTTTGAAAACTAACCGAGTAAAGTCACCTTAATTCCATAAGAGGGAGGACACCAAGGGGTTCGAGTGTCATCGTAACACCCACTTAATTACCGGATATTAGGAGGCGTCGAGAAAGCGGAACATGGAGAAAGTCAGTGGAAGAGAGTCAAGAGATTCCCGCCAATTGTGCTTTTCTTATCTTCTAATCGCGCACGCGACTCGGTCGTTACAGATAAATATATTCTCTAAGAGGATTCTTATGTGGTCGGCTTTCCGAAATTCTAGTTACTGAATCGAAAATTTATTATCGCGAGGTGTTAAGAATTTCAAAATTATTCAACTAATTTAATTAGGTTCATTAGAATTTTAGACCCTCAGATAAGCGACATTTTAATTTACTCTGGATGTAAAATCCTTTAGTTCTGAAGGTAAATTTTCTCTTTGAAGATGAATTATTTACAACACTGTGAACTGTGAAAAAGCAAAGGGTAACAAAGTCGAAATCAAAAGTACTCACATGCAGGAAATTGCGTCTTTTCCTTCCAGAAAAGTAGACTCTTTGCCCCAGCGTTTTGGTAATTCCAGAACGACGATGCCCAAATTACCCCAGAGTACCAACTGCGTCACCGTTTCGTTGATGAGAAGGTGGGTCACTTCGAAAATTGGAGGATCCGTCGGATGCAGAGACTACAAAAGAAAGAAGGGAGTTAATAATCTTGCCTAAAATGAACGAAAACACTGCAAGAGAAAACATTTCTATTATAAAAGGAAACTTTCATGTAAATTATAAATTTATTATTACCCGGTTCGGTAAACCGCGTTGGATTTTTCGCCCAATCGCTCGATTTCGCGACCCCTCGCAAGGGAAATTCCACAATTCTCAATTCCCCAGAAGAGCGCCGGGTCTGCGTCCTCTATCGATTAAAAAAACTTTATAATACGATCCCCCACCTCCTACTTTGTTTTCCATTTTGATTTTTTTATTGTTCCCCGTTTCCATAGGGCGGCAGGTGCTCTCGTTCCCCGAGCGGATATTTAATTTCGCGGGAATTCTTCGACGACGAGTTTCGAAACTAAGTTCGGGAACGAAGAAGGAACATCCTCAGGTATAGAGTATCGGCGTATATCGAGAGGCAATTACTTCCTACCCGGAGGCTCGACGCTTTCTTCGAGGAAGACAGTATGCATCATTATTATTGAACAGTATTCCCAGTTCTGTAACTTTTTTTCTCCTTAGTGAAACGACATTATGAATTCATTATGCAAGGAAGCTAAAGTCTTGAGGGAGGCAAAAGTTTATGCTTTGTGTTGAATTTACTACTGATTGGCTCTTCCAATCATAGAATAAATATATATAAAGTTTCTGAAACTTATATGAAAAGTTAATGGAATTTTCTTAAATTTATCTTAAATAAAGAAGAATGTTACGTGATAGTGTTTTTAAGTCGCCTGTAGCAAAAAAGTGTCAGTTCGAAGCTTGCTCTTCTTTTATTAATAGAAAACAGTTTTTCTAGCTGGCATAATATGAAGGATGACGTAGTGGGGAGTTGATCGAGGGCTTGTTTGAAGCTAAAGAAAGTAATCCAGGAAGCTCTTTCTCTCGAGTGTCCTGAAGATGAGGCAAATGAAGTTTGAGTGTTTAAAAAAGTTCTCCCTTCGCGAAGAAGTATTCCCCAGGGTGATGGCTAGCGCCTCAGCGCACAGGAGAGCCGAGAACCAGGACTCGGTGTTAGCATCACATTTATTAAGAGCCTCAGCAGCGGCAGAAGCAGCCACCCAACTCATTTCACATGACCCTACCAACCCTCATTCACTTTGGTAGCTGTCTACTGTCCCATCCGAGGTACGGGGAAAAGAAAAAAGACGTCACATTGTCGACGCCTTATTAATCCGGAGGCGAGAGAGGGGTGCTTTGAAGAAATTAAAAGAACAGAGAGTATAATGTGAATACATCCATTCCCTCTCAGACCCCGAAGAACCATTACCATTTTCGCTCCGTGCTCGCTCGCTAAGTACCAGACAGATAGACATCTTGAGCCTTGTCACGCTCTTTAAAATCCGTTGTATATACCAGCATTTTCTCCGCGATCCTTTTCATTTTTAATGTCAGAATCCTCAGGAGTAGTCCTCTTTGCTCTTCTCCTGCATCTGCTGGATAACGAAGTAGGCTCGCGTTAAAATTTTTTCCTCTCTTCTAAGTGCCGATAAAGACTCTCGAGGCGCAGAAAAAGTTAATATCGTTTCCTGGTTGTCCTTGGAAAAACAGAGCTCTCGATGTTACCATTTCTCGGATTTTTCTATAAAATTTATATCTAAAATTATTCAACTTATATAATCCTCAACGACTTCAATAAAGTTTCTTTATAGTTACATTCAATTATAAAATATTATAAAATACAATTATACAACTGTCACTGAAAAACTACCCTAACTTTAGTTAAATTTTACTAATTGTTAAGTCTACATAACCTACAATTTGTTGATTCAATAAATAATAAAAAAAAAAAGTATATAAAACAATTTTTATAAAAGAAGTGATGTTACTGATGTTTGGAAGAGAAAAGTAGCCTAAATAGAAAAAAGTGTCTGAATCTCAAGTTTTCAATCTCAAAAACCAGAAAATTTCTTATTTTAATTTAAAAATAACGAATAGTAGAATATTTTCTAATCGATTGGTAATTTTTAATTGGCTTTTTATACAGAGATGCTTTCATATTCTGCTACCTATACTTACTAAAATTCTCCTTAAAAATGATCAGATATTAAATTGCTATTTAAAAATTAAAATACCCAATGTTGAAATGCATCCAAGAAAAATTATTAAGAAATATTTGGAATTTTGGAATCCATATCCCCTTAGCAGCTCAACTGGGACATCCCCCTCGCCAAAGTTGGTACTTGTGCTCACTGCTCCAATCCAACCATATATTCTTACATCCATGATAACAATACATAGATAGCAAACAGGAAATGCTCTCAAAGTTGGCTCCCTGCGCGCGCAACCCTGGGGAAATATTGCCATTGGCTGTAATCTGGCGCGCGATTCAAAATCGAATTAAATTAATTCGATTTTGAATCGCGCGCCAAATTTTGACCAATAGAAGAATTTCTTTAGCGGAGGAACGTGCGCTGCGCGCGCAGGATTCTGTGTAGAGATCAGCTTGATCAGCTGTTCATTAGATTTGTTGTGCATGTGGTGTTGTTTTTCTAATTTCTTTATCTTCTTTATATAAAATTTGTGAAACATGACTACAGACACGGCAAGTTGTTACATATACAGTGAGGATAAATCTCTTTCATCGATTTTTTTGCCAGACAACCAAGAAATATTCGTCGGTCGCAGTGCCGACACAAAAATCACTGACACACGATGTTCAAGACGTCAAGGTTAGTTTTTAATATTGCCCAATTTTATTATCAAAATAGTCCTTCAAGATGCAGCACTTACTATCTTGCTTTTTTCGTTTTAGTAAGCGAATTTTGAAATTTACTTTTGTCTCAATAAATCAGGCAATACAATTTTATAAACATAACTTGTACGTTCAAAGACAATCTGAAACTGCGTTTCCACTGGAAACTGTCAAAGCCATGTTTAATACTTTAAAAAATGCTTATATGAGGGCGTCCATCTGAAAAAGGCCCTTATTGTTTAAAAAATTTTCAACTCGATATCTTCATAAATGTATTTTTAATAAGTTTTTTCCTGAAAGGTCAATTTTACAAAATGTAGAAAATAGCCATTGTTTTTGCATTATAATAGATTTTAAGTTTTTATCTTAACCGGCTTTTTAAAAAATTCATAGTTTATATCACTGCTAGCTTTTTATTTCCATCAATAAATTATTTCATCGACATTTTTTATAACATTTGCATGAGTATTGCTTATCGTTTTTTGATCTTTTTCTTATCAGTTAGACTCTACGCCAGCTATGCGGACCAGAAAGTTTTCGTGCAGCAAGTAGGATTTCATTCGAGTGGATTGAATGGATTTAAAACCGAAAGGGATGTTAAGGTCGTAGCGCAACATGGAGATTGTCTGGAAATTTTATATGGAAAATATCCGTATAAAATAGAATTTAATCCACCTCCTGCTTACGCGATTGGATCATCGAAATCGAAAAAAAGACTTTATCTAGCCGATTCAGAGAGCGAAGAAAGTGGTAAAGATAAAAAGTTGAAAAAGGAGATCGATTTTGACAGCAACGAAGATAGTTTTCATTTGGATTTACCGGACAGTTGTCCGGATAGTCAGGGAGAAATTGTGTCTAGGCTTGATAAAGATTTAAATATGGCCGGAAGTAGCAAGGAAATAGAATGTAAGTCAGAACCAGCAGATAAAGACACGTGGCAGGAATTTGGCAAAGGGACTTGTTTGGTTTTTAGCAGCAAGGGTGTCCAAGGTAGATCAAAAGTAAGTTCAGGATAATTTACTTTAGGCTTTAAATTATATTAAAACAGATTTTTAAATTATGCTTTCTTTAAAGATCGCTGCATATGATATGGATAAGACCCTCATAAAAACTAAATCGGGACTAGAATTCCCTAAAGATGCTAACGATTGGCAATTGTGGCACCCCGAAGTTCCTGGCAAATTAAAAAAATTAAACGATGATGGTTATAAAATTGTAATCTTCACAAATCAAGCTTCCCTGGGAACTGGAAAAGTAAAAGTTAGCGATTTTAAACTGAAAATTGAAAGGCTCGTTAAAAAGATAGGTGTTCCGATACAGGTTCGAAATTTTATGTTTTAGATACAATTTTCCTTTAGATAGTCTTTTCTTTAAAACTAACACATATATTGTTTCAAAAGGTATTTATTGCTGTTGGGCACAGTAAATTTAGAAAACCCTGTACTGGAATGTGGGAACTTTTGGTAAACGAAGTACGTAATTTAATCAGCAGATTAAATTTATTCAAAAAATATTAAATTTGAGAAAATTATTAATTGTCATATATATTTTAGAAAAATGATGGAGTGGCAATTAAAAAAGATAAATGTCTATACATTGGCGACGCGGCTGGTCGTCCAGCACACAAGGAATCGAAAAAGAAGAAAGATCATTCCTTGGCTGACAGATTATTAGCTATAAATTTAGGACTAGCGTTTTTCACTCCAGAAGAACATTTTCTTGGACATAAACCAGCAACTTACAATCCACCCGCTTTCCATCCAAAAGAGGAGTTAAATAAAAAGACTCAGATTTGTGACCCACCAAGTGCAGAAATAACGAAAAAGGAGCAAGAGGTATTTAGAATGCTTTTCTTACTGTTTCTTAAAGAAATCTTATCAAGGGAGATTAGAGTATATTATTTTAATTTTTAAAACAGGTTATTGTCATGGTCGGCAGTCCCGGATCAGGAAAGTCTCATTTTGCAAAAACTTATTTGACTGATTATCATTACGTAAACAGAGACACATTGGGTAGTTGGCAAAAATGTGTAGCTGAGACGAAAAGAGCTTTGGCTGAAGGAAAAAGTGTAGTTGTTGATAACACTAATCCAGATGAAGTTTCGAGACTGAGGTACATTGAAGTAGGGAAGAAGCACAAAATTCCAGTCAGATGTTTCGTAATGGCGATGACCAAAGAACATACGAGACACAATAATAAGGTGCGGATTGAAAACTATTTCCCTAACTTTAGAGTAGATTTTCAATTTTTATTTGGAATTAACGTTTTAATATTTATTATTTTGATTATTTAGTTCCGATGCCTTACGGATTCAACCCACCAGAAGATCAGCGACATGCTTATACATTCCTACATGTAAGTATATCTGAATTATTTTCAAAGTTTCAAGAATCTTTCGATTTACTGCTGGTTAGTAATGAAATTCAGTGATACCGAAGTTCATTTCTTATCAGCAACATCGAGTCGCAGCTACTCTGGCGTTGTCTAAGATTCGTGAAGCTTCTACTCCTTCTGTATCTTCAGTTGCACGCATACTTCTTCAAAAATGCTCAACCTTACAGGAAGAACTATAAAATGCCACATGTAGAAGAAGGCTTCAGTGAAATCGTGAAAATCAACTTTGTTCCCAAGTTCAAGACCGAAGAGGATCGGAAACTTTATGAAATGTATCTTCTCGAAGAGTGAAGATAAATAATCAATTCACGAGTAGCAAAAGTCATCGACATTATTGTTTAATTTCTATTTAATAGAAATTAGTGAATAGTACCCATAATTGAGATATGTAATTACAAATTTGTTATACGTATATATACATTAAGAACAGGGCATTCCAGTTTATTTATGTTTCTTGCCATAATGATCAATGTACTGAAGAAATAAAATTTCAATAAATTATAAACACAAAACCTATCCTACATTTAATATTTTATAGGATTAGCAAACAGTAATCTTAATTTAAGATCTGAGCTTTAGGATTAAGATTTAATCATTTTCAGTATCTTTAAACCTTATTGTAAATAAGAAAAGTATTTTAATTTATTAGTTTGGTTTTAATAAAAACTAATGGCAGAATATTACAGTATTTTGTTATTAATTCAAAAAATCTTGAGATTCCAAGGGGTTTTCAAATTTTTAAATAATTTTATGGGTTTATAAACGATGTCAAAATATGTAAAGGGATTTTAAAATAATATTCATATGGACGTTAGAACTTTAAGCACATAGAATTGTCAAGATTAAATTAAATGTCCACCTACCCCTTTTGTAAATTGGATAGATAGGGTTAAAATGTAGAAACAGAAGGAGAAGGATGCCCTTTTACATATAAGGGGTACGCATATAATGCACATAAATGTAGCAAATGAGGAGGACGTTAGTAAAATAATGCAAAGCAAACCCGCGTACGTTCGTCTGAGATATAGTCCAGCATTTGTCCATATTAAGGTGCTGTCAGGTCGCGTACTTCGCGAGCTTGGAGACTGGGGGTTGGAAAATTATATAGCTTGAGCATCAGCCGTTATTATTAGTCAACCCCCGTGAGTCGCATTCCGGGCGATAACTGTGTGGATCTCGGGCACCCGTTATATTGCCATTCATCACGAGAGTACGTACGCGCAATTTTGCGTTACAATCTACCCCCAACCCCCTAAACCCCTTCAACCCCATCATCCCTTTCTCTATTTTATCTCTTGTCTCTCTTTCGCCCACGCGTAGGCCATTACTACTCGTCTTGGTGGTTGGTATTTCGCCAATTTTCCAATGGCGATTCTGCATCGCACATGCCCGAGGACTTGACTGCTCCCAGGACACATGGAAACCCCATAGATAATAATAGAATAGCAAATCGTAATGAGAACAATGCTGGAAACGTGACGGTAATCATAATCGTAATGAATGTAGTTACCACCACCCGAAATAGCGAATAGCGAGAGAAAATGTTTTAGTAAAACGAGGGTAGACAATTATTTTGTGAGGGAATTAAAATTCAATGGACTCGTCCAATTCGGGTCTAAAAATTAGTATTTTTTTTAAATAATGAAGGACAGTAAGTTAAAAGCGTCGGTTAATGAGAAGGTTTCTTTTCACGAAAATTTAAAGGGATTTTAGGGGATTTCAACAGATTGTAAAGGGGTCTCCGGGACTTCATTGGATTTTAATCAAGTTCATATGATTTTAACAGATTTTATGGGACTTTAAAGACTTTCCCTGGGATTTCACGGAATGTAGACAATTTCAATTACAATTCCGACCTTCTTTAGTAAAATGGAAGAAAGCGAAATAAAAGAGTCAACTTCAGAAAAAAGAAAAAAATTCTTTGGAGAGCTTCGACTCCTGTTTCGAAATTCGAAACGATCGTCCTCGACGTGTGTTATGTGAATACGTGTGTGCGACGTTGTGAATCGGGGTTGGAGGTGGTTTGAGGGGGTTGAAACGTGAATATAAAGGGGTGCCGTGCGAGTGCCGGCGCCATGCGCGAGCCTGTAATGCGTTATTAATGAACACCAAGAATTTCATTAAAGATTGTTTGTATATCAAACTGTCCACTAAATTATGTCCTATAACCTCCGACGCTAGTCTGGCGCCTTCTCTGGAAGGCCTGAAAACTATTGGCTCTCTACCTAGTACTGAAAATCTTCTCCCACATTTCCCCAAAAATACTTTTTTCTACATTTTTCTGGATCCGAAAACAATAGAAAATTTGTAGAATAATTTAAAATGAGATTCTGGAGAGTTGATACATTTCAGGGGTCGTTTTTGTACTGAATCAATGAGGATTTTGATTTTGCGAATAGTGGAGTTCCCAGAGTCAGTTATTTCGCGACCTTTGGGACATACATTATTAGGGGATAGTGTGGGAGTCCGGGGACAGAGATGGCGAATCAAGTTTGATGCAAACGAAGGAAGATAGGGACATGAGCTAGAATGAGGTACGGGAGATACAGTTAATCGTTGGAAAGCTATTAACTTTGGACTGGAATGCTCCACACCGCCTCATTTCGTTCAATGCAAATTCGCAACCCTGTAAACGATCCAGTGGAAACAGACCAACTTGGGATCAACTTTCGTTGTGAATTCTGTTTGCAGTTTGCATTTTTATTGCACTAGATAAATTAAAAACAAAAGATAAAGTTAAAAAATTAGAAAATAATCTTTGTATGCTTTAATGCTTGATAGTAAAAATATAAATTGCACAATTTTGACTTAGATACGTTTTGGGATTAAAAAATATTAGGAGAAAAAAAGAACAGTTGGAAATCTGTTATCGGATATCACTTGATTTTGATTTTCTGAAGTTTTAGGGGATGCTAGATAATTTCATGATATTCCAAAAGATTTCTAGGGAATTTAAAGCTTTTCAAAAGATTTTACAGGATTTGTAAATATTTTAAAGGGTTATTAAGATTTCAAGGGATTTTTACAGTTCTGATTTCTATCGCACAATACGGATATTAAATAAACATATTAGGAGAAAAAAACAGAAGTATATTATCAGATATCACGACCCCAACTCGCGCCAGAAAGTGGGATTTGTGGTGTAAATTCTGTTGGATTTAACGCGAAAAAAATTGAATTTTTTACATTGAAGGGTGGAGTACGCACGTCCGGTCAGTTGATGCGGCTCGTGCGAACACGAGGTGAAAGGAGAAAGGGGAGGAAACAGAGAAAGTGCCCATAACGGGATTAGGTTTGGGAATTGTTGAATCATGTCCCACGTGTATGGAATAACGCGAATGCGCAATAAGTAATCATATTAGTGCCACGGTTTGATTAAACGAACGATCGCCGACAACGTGGGTGCAGCTCGAACGAACATTAATATAAAACTCGATTGTCATTCGGCGACACACGTTACTTCATTAGCTATAAGCCTATCAACTGATGAAGTATTATTAGCAAGTAATATACTCTGCCTCTCAGAAGCTGTACATTGTCCCAGACGACAAAAAAAAAATTCGCTGATTTCACAGAATTCTATGTTAATTTATAAGAATTATTGTGACATGTTTTTCCAATATCATCGTCCCTACTTTTAAAGGCCGTATTAGAAAATGGTATTAGAAAAGATTTGAAAGAATAGATCGAACGAGAAGTCTTAAACAATTCTGTGTGTCTTAAAACAGACAAACTATCGTTTATTTTTGAAGTACTAGAATATTTCTAATTATAATTTATTGAATTTGAAAGAAATAGCAGTTAAATAAATACAGTTTCAGTGAATTCAAACTAAATTTCATGAAATCCAAAATTGAATTTCTGTATCATGCATTTACTAAAAAACTCTCCGAATAAATAATTCATATTAAAAAAAAAAAAAAACAATAATTGGAAAAAATAAAGCAATGTAAGGTTTTGAATAAGAGTAGTAGTGAAATTCAGGTGGAATAATATAGTCGGACCTTTGAAAGTTATGACATCGTGACTGGACAGTAAAATACTTATATACGAACGCGAGATTAAGCCATAGCTCGAATTATGTATTTAATGCGACCGAAAATGTCCCAATTGGCCAGGCAAGCTCCCAAATCCACCTCCTCGCAGCCTTTTCATTCTCCAAGCAGCCATTCACCACTGCCCTATCTTTCTCTGTTGTCCGGCTCTGGTCCGGCAATAGTAGGCCGCGAGTGGTCGAGCAACGTAAAATACGTTATTAAAGTACATTAGCCAGGCTCAAATCATACTAAACGACGTAACTTACTTTGCTGCGATATTTCACGGTCGCTTTATGAATCCCAGGGTGCTGGCATGGCGTTCACGAATAAAAATCCTTGGTCACAACGCGAGGTTGAAGGTCGGAAGCTCCTTTGAATTATCGTATTAAATGACATTTTATTTTGTACATCATCGCATCCGCAAAAAAGAAATAAATCTCCGCAGAGACAAAAGGGATAACTCTTTTAAGATCCTCAAGGGAGAATTGAGTAATCAAACTTTTGATTGGCCCGAACTAACCGGAAAAAATGCGTAATGAATTTCCAGTTAAAAATTTGAATTAAGCCACTTTTGCAATTTTTTACAAATTGTATCCTCGGTGTGAAAGGACAACAATCATTTTTGCTTTAATAATTACAGATGTATGTGGTTATTATATTGTATCTCGTTCAGACAATTGTAAAGGAAAAATAATCCTTGGGGGATTTCATGTCGTGCGGAAGCTAAGGTGCGAATATTACTGGGTGGTTTATTGGGATTCACATAGTGAGGGGCGCGCTCATTAATTATTTAATTAATTATATTATTACATAAGCTTCTCAAGTCACGAGGGATCGCGAATTTCTGAACTCACGCGAATTTAATCATGCGTGAAGCTCAAGGCACACCGCACCCTTAATATCCACTTTTAAATTATCAATATATACCAAACATTTCCCCTCTCAGAGAAATCTGCTTTCTTATGACCTGATTATTAACTTACAGATGAGAAAGCATTGGAAGAAGTATTTCAATAAATGTTGAAAACGCCCTAGAATTTCAGTTCCGTACAATTTCTCGGCATATTGGCAATCGACTCCCGCATAATGGACTTAATAGAAACGGTGGAAAAGAGCTCGACATACTTTGCAAGAATGGGAAACGCTTGAAGAATAAATTAATAACCCAGTCTAGGATCGAAGAAAACTGGAATTCTATGTTAATCAAATGACTGCTCGTCTCTCTGACACCGACCGTCCGTCTCCGTTTATGAGCGTTTACAATCGTCGATTTCGACGTTGGGTACTCACGTTAGGTTACGTGCCGGGGCCAAGGCTCTACGTTATTATTTTATTAAGCCATATAATATATAGAGAGGCGGCCGAGATATTTGAATGTCCGCGCGCGAGGCGCTTGACGGCTATGGGGTGAGTGGATCCCATAGCCGCGGTCTACTACATGGGCACCTTATTGCACCCCCACGCAATTCCGCGAAGTATGCAGATCTAAGAATTCAAATGGCCGCTCCATAGCGACCGTAAAATGGCGGACAATCGCGCTCGTAAACCACTATATTAAAATTCTATATCGTAACGGCGTGCACGCCTCTGTCCGAGTATTACCCCATCCACTCTCTCTTGTGTCTTTACAATGTATGGGGAAGGGGAGAAAAATAGGGTGAAAAGTGGGCTGAGGTGGATATACTCGTGGTCACTCAGAGCATACTTGTCCCTACGAGATGTAGAGACGCTTCACGGAGAAAAAAAATCAGTTAAATTTACCGAAAAGTCTGTAACTGTTACAGATTTTCTATGCTAATATAGTGACAGCATAAAATGTCAGTACTCAATAAATAAAATTTACGTAAGTAGAATTTGTAAGGATCACCGACAAATATCTGTAAGTGTTACAGAAAAATATCTGTAACGATTACAGAAAATTATCT
>JAUEJJ010000047.1:8525722-8538750 GCA_032164275.1 Synergus coniferae | reverse complement strand
ACCAGATCAAAAGACACTTTCATAATTTAATTAATTTTAACTTGCAATTGAAAATATTTTGCCACCTGCATCAAAACGATCAAAACCACATCAAAACAAACGAACATAACCTCTCTAACGTATACGTTAATTTGACAAACTTTCTCACTCGCACACTTTTCCATGTATATGTATAGGAAGAGGACAACTGCGCGGCTGCGCACTTAAAGTTAGGATCTTTCAGTGAATGCGTCCCCACTTACGGTACCTAATGTTTTTGCTACCCAGTCGCGAGGCGGAGTTATATGTATATCTCCTTATTATTGGTACATGTATACATATACATATATCGTATATATGTATACATAACCTATAAGTTGTAACAAATTCCAACAAATTCCCCATGCATGCAAATTCGTTCCAAACAATCCAAACACCGAATTTTATTATTCTTTGATATTACCGCATAATATACAGTTTGAATGTGGTAATATGAAAATTGTTTGTATTAAATGCCTGTGTTGATTTCAACGCTTTATAAAAATGGAGGTGAAAATTTGGCAAGTCCGGACATTGGTTTTCCTGGTTTTGCATATTCAGGTTGCAAATTGTTTATTACCCCTGATTCCATTAGGATATGCCGGAGCGGGACTTGCAGGAATTTATGGAGGATATTCTTATCTACATTGTAAATTTACGGAATGCTGCAATAATGAATACATATCAACTAATGCTTTGCGTGAGTATTTGATAGTATTTCTAATTTTTCAAATCTTTGAAAGTTTAGCGAAAAGCTTTCCAAATTTTTACCAGAAAATATATTTCAAGAATCTATTTTTATTAATTTAAAATAATGATATTTAAATTAGCCTACTTTTTATTATTTTGTAATTAAATTTTTAATCTTTTTCGTTTACAGTTTTGGATGATATACTCCAAAAGGAACTGTTCGGACAGAAAATAGCACACGAAACAATAGTTCATGCGATTCAAGGACATTTATCTCATACTCACCCTGTAAAACCACTAGCTATGAGTTTTCATGGAATGCAAGGCACTGGCAAAAATTACGTTGCCAAATTGATAGCCAAGGCTATTTTTAAAAACGGCGAGGAGAGTAAATACTACCATTTTTTCAATGGACGAGATGATTTTCCTTATGAAAGTCTAGTAGACAAATACAAGGTATGTTTTTTAACAACTTATCTAAAAAATAACGCTTGTAAATACTTATAAGATTTAAGAATAATTTGTAAATTTCTATGTTTTTACTTATAGGAAGATCTTCAGAATACTATTATCAATCACATAAAACAATGCGAAGTATCGCTTTTTGTCTTTGACGAAGTAGACAAAATGCCACAGGGAGTGTTAAATGCACTCGTTCCGATTCTAGATTACACAAGTTATTTTAGACTCGCAGGTGTAAACAAGAACAAATCAATTTTTATATTTCTCTCAAATACTGGTAGTTTACAAATAATGAGTCGCTTGCTTGATCTCTGGGAAAGCGGAAAGAAACGCGAGGATACGAATCTTCAGGATTTCGAAAGTCTAATAACTATAGGAGCATTTAATGAAAAAGGTGGATTTTACAAAAGTGATACGATAGAAACCAGCCTAATAGATCACTATGTGCCTTTTCTACCTCTCGAAGAATATCACGTTATCAAATGCATAAAACGGTTTTTCATGGAGAGGTCGATTGTACCTACAAAAGAAAACATTGAAGAAGTCTTGACCCACGTCACTTTCGATCCTCCACCTCACAATCTTTACTCTAGAGGAGGTTGCAAGAGATTAGAAGGGAAAGTGTCCATTATCGCTAATCGAAAACTAGAACATCGTTCAATATGAATTTCTATAAATACACAAATTAGTTCTAAAAAATCACTCAAGTGTGTCATTTCGTCCAAGGAGAATATGTACGAAACTGAATTTTACTCTCAATCTTTATTGTCGCCTGACGGAAGAAGGTAACTACATAAATAATTAAAATTATGCATTTACAAGTGTAATATACACATTCAGGGATTTTCAAATGTTATTTTAGCGAAACTGAAATAATATTTTATATGTTGACAGGTCGAATTTTGAGATTTGTTTAGAAGAAATCATTGTTTAAATGTTTTGAAAATGACATGTGAATGTTTCAAGTATGCAATTCAGACCTCGTTAGCTATTTTTCTTCTTTCGACGAAGATTCAGCGAAATTCCGAATATGCACTCTATAATAGAGATTCGATTTTGTTTGATGTGTTCTTTCACTGCACTGTTAATAAGATAAAGAGACAACAATCTGTACATTTTCCAGTTTCTAAAAACATGAGTCTAATTTTTCTACTTCGATTAATTATATTTTTATACGAAAATGTTTTATATTATTAAGATTAAAAGAAGGAATTAAATTAAATATTTAAACATATTTGTATTTTTAAAATTGTAAAATTTTTGACACGTGTGCGATAACCGAGGGTTTTCTATAATTAATACATAATATAATTAAGTGATTAACTATGCAAATTATTTTTGCCTGGGATATACGCAAAGAATCGTAGAATTAAAAACACATGAAGAATTTCTATAACGTCTCGGTCAAAACCGAATTTTATTGACGATCTGTATTGGCACAATTGGAGAATTGCCTCTCGGAATTAAAAATATTGTAGATCTTCTTGGAACTATCAATAATAATAACATGTTTAATAATGCGCGCGAGGTAAGATAACTACATAAATACATATATGCATTTACATTTGCGCGCTATATTTTTTTATACACATTACATGAATACATTTTTGCAGTTTTGCAATCGTCTGGTATCACTGCGACGAAAGAGAGCGAAGTTGAATATCAGGATATGTTAGATCAAATTTTCGTATCAGCGTGATAGTCTAAAGTTTTTGATGTAAATCTGCAACACCACGAAATTTGAGCCTCGAAAGCTATTCTTCTTCCACGTATTCCTTAGGGAAAAAGCCGACCTGGTCAGCGATCTTTCCTTTCCACCAACCTTTAGCTTCGCCCTCTTTGCTCAATACGACGACTCTACAACCTCGACGTAGACTCAACTGATTGCGCTCCTCTCCGCGAAAATCGAACAAAGCCTTGGCTAAAACTCGCCTAAAAGGCCACAGTAAACGCTGATCTAACTTCTCAAAGTTTTCTGACAGCGAAGATCGTTCGTAATACTCCACTAACTCAACTACGCTTTTGAAGAATCGAGACTCGCTGAGGTAATACAAATTGGCACCATCCACATCTCGTTGAAATACTCTGATGTGTTTCACCGCACCGTCGGCTCTGTAATTGAAAAGACACTTTTAATAGTAATTACATTATTTTAACATTTTTAAAGATTCAAAATTAGGAGGAAATACTGACTTGATACTGAGGGCAAAGTTGGTTTCGTGTTTAAGTCGCGCTTGTCCTGCAGGGCGTAGTCTTAACATATAAGTCCCGTCTTCTCTAGCTTCTAATTTGTTAGCAGCGACGTCTCTGCCCATCACCCCGACGTACCATAATTTGTCGGTTAAAGCACGTTCACAAGGCAATGGAGGTGGGGCTGGTGGAGGTGGCGGTGCAGGCATACAACGCCCGGAATTAGAAATGCATTGTTTGTGAACAGCGAGCCCGCATGCTTCACATTTGTAACCCTGAAAGACAAAGAAAATATCCTGCTTTATAAATCCTTTACTATTCATTTGCAAAAATTGTACTATTCATTTTCAGAAATATTTACTATAGTTTAGTTTTTATATTACCAGTTACATATTTGGACAGCATACCTGGAATATTCGTCCTTTAAGAAACTTCTCACATCTTTGGCAGCTACGTGGATTATCGAACGTGGTTAGTCTAAATTTATGATTGGTATGACGACATGCGGCAGGGTTAACATTGTCCATTGCTTCTTGCAGAGCTTTTATCCACGACTGCTTTTGCTCTTCAGTTCTAGCGAACAGTGTATAAGCTGTGCGCATTTGTTTATGAACGAGGAGCCACTGGTAGGACCATCGTGAGTCTCTTCCAAGGGTTCTCCTCCCAGTGTGATCCTCGATTCGGTAATCATCTAATTTTAAGGTTCCTCGATAACAATATTGGTCACCTCTACCAGCTTTACACACTAGCACTGCTTGCTCAAAAATGAAAGCGTATCGCGCTTTAACTCTCTGATCACCATGGGCTTTTACCTGTAATTTTAATGAGGTTGAAATTAGCTTAATTTGTTAAGCTAATTTCAAATTAGCTTAACAAATTAAGTGATCGAAATTAAATTATACACGTCTCACTTAAATCAGGTTTATTTAAGTCAACAAAAAAATCAATTTGGCATTCACAAATAATCAGCTGTTTCACACTTTGAAGAGTTTTTCAATAAATAAATAAAATTAGCAGTTAAATTGTAATGAATTGGAGAATGAGACTCCTCTCAACTAGAAAGCTCACAAATCTGTGATTGAATGAGTCTCCACTTATCACAAATTCAACAGAAACATTTATTTGTCACTTAAAGGGTAAGAAAACTCTTAATAGAGCCTCACTCGGTTTAAAGAAAACTCTTAAGAGAGCCTGGATGATTTATAAACTAAAATTCTTTCTTTGTAGTAATTTTTTTAGGAACAATAGTAGTTCCTAAAAGAAATAGAAAAAAGCAGTTTAAAAAATGCGATAATCACAAATTAATTTTAAAAAATTGAAATCTCAAGAGGTGGTTCAAGCTTAAGAACTGGCAAGTAACTGCTAACTGAGCTTGACGTCTGACGATGGCTTTGTCGTCCTAGTATGAAAAAAGGGCTCTGGAAGGGGTTTCTGTCGAATTCATGATCTCATTTTTGAATGTTATCAAAGTTTAGACTACTTATCGCTAAATCATAAACATTCGCAGCTTGAAGTGCTGGCAAAGAAAGAGTCTAAAGCATAATAAAGAATTATAATTTGAAAGAATATTATTTGAAATATTCCATTCTATTTGAATTTCTACTTTAATTATTCTGATATTGTTTTTAACAAAAAATGTCTTTTAACATATAAAAGAAAAAAACTATATAATTAAACACAATTTAAAATCCTAAACAATCTAAGGTAACTTTGAAACAAACCTTTAGTTCTCCGTCCATAAGCAATCGTCCAAAGTCTCTTAATTGTGCATTCTCAGGTACATCCCACTCAACTATAGACCGTTGTATAGCTTTTATTATATTCAATGTATCAGAGTCACGCTTAACTTCATTTATATATTGCGCTACATCCACCATTACTTCTCTCGCTTTTGACAATTGACGATAATCCTCAACCCAATCAGAGGGCGTTTCTTCTACTAGTTTTTCTAATAATAAATGGTATTTGAGAATTCTCTGCATTGGCACTGAGAGAATGTCACGTAGCTTAAATTTTCCATTATTTGCTTCTTGTTGGCACCTCTGTAAATTAATATTTTAAAATTATTATAATCATCTCTGATAATTTATTTCTCTTAAAAAAATATTGTTGTTTTATCTAACTTACTTCTACTGCTTGTTTGACGAGTTCGCTTCTGTTACACGCATCTTGCAAAGTATTTTGAGCGATTGTTAAATTTGCACAGTAATCTCCGTATATTAGAAATTTTTCCCGCCAATCGAGGAAGACTTGTGCTAAAGCTGCTCCGTTTCTTGCTTTACGAAGCGAGCTGTGAAATCCAACATGAATCTCAGAGAGATCCTTGATACCAAAAAAAATTCGGGATGAATCTTCCGCTTTTAACACAGTCGACAAAGGCCGGGCGAAGTATCTCAATAAACTGTTTAGCACTTCTGAGTAATTTCGTTCTGTCTCCACCAGCTCTTGAACGACATAGTCCCTTTTTTCGCCTCCAGAAATGGTCCCCTAGAGATTTTCAAATTTAATAATTTACAAAGAGAAGGAGAATAATAATAAAGAGGTTGTTAATCTAATGCTAGTGATTCAAAAATATATATTTGTTTATAATTAAACTGATCTTAGTTTCTTCATCTCATAAAAAATATAATAGGTCGACATATTTAGAGAAATTGATCTTTTGATGAAGAAACTGCACTTCAATAAAAATAATAAATAAAATGATGATCATGCGACATTAATTATGAATTAACATGCTCGGTAGTGTGATCAAATTGACGCATCCAAACTCCCTAACTCGTTAGTAATTTTGAAGTTTCCTGTTTCAAATTGACACCTAGGAATTTTTGTTTGGACACATCGAGGTGAAAAATAAAAGCCTATTTTCTGAATAAGTCAAAAGAAAAGAAATAATAAACATAATAACCTGCACAGCGGACGGAGGAGGCGGAAGGCGAAGTCTACACAAGTCGTGGTAGATTTTTTCGCTATCAACATGACTGCTGCAAGCCCCGTAACCGTCCTCTTCTCCGACATGGTCTTCATCAGCCCCCCCACCTCCTGCCTCATCACCCTCTCGCCTTCTAAACCTCCTTCGACGGCCCTCGCTCTCACGCCTTTTCCACAAAAATAAACAGCCATGCACTATCCATACAACGCAAACTAGCCAATCGTGGCGAAATTAAAAATAAAACGGGCTAAAATTTCTATACTAGACATGGACGAATTTTAAGTAACGGCACTGAAATAAGTGGATACATTTTTGGGAACAATATGAAACGGAAAAAAGCACCAATTTCATATAGTTAATCAATTTTTAGTCGACCAATTTATTTCCAAAGATTGCTAAACATGAATCTTTTATTTAATTTTTATCTTATTAGATAAGATAAAAATATTATTAAAGAGTGAAGTTTGAACTCAAGATTATTATAAGTTCAATATTTTTGTATTATTGAAGAAAGGTGTCTTTCCCGTTTTTTTCACAACACATAGGGTACAAAATGCCAAATACCTCCTCCGCACAAGGCCAGTCGTGTTGAGGAGTGGTTGAAAAGCAGAGTAATTCCTGATATACTTGGGACTCACCTAGGTCTTCACCCCTAGGTTTTATCGTAAACGCAGCCGGGGGGCTAAACCCAGTAAGAAAGGTTACTACAAGATCATACCCCCTCAACAAAAAGCAACAATCTCGTGCCAAATTCATTTTATAACATCTGACTTACATGGGACAGAATTTACTGACTTTCACATTTTAAATTTCTTAATAAAAAAGAAACTCACCCGGCTCCAGCGCTCTGCAAGTCTTTGTAGATGTCCTCTTGAGATCGACCTCTTCCAACCGAAAATCCTCTGTAAAAATAATTGATATAGAGTCAAATTAAAAAGAACCTCAGAGATTGTATTTGGATTGATTCAACTTGGATTAATTCAATACATACGGGATGCCTTTCTGTTTGAATTGAGGGGAGTTTGAAAGATAACTGAGTGTGCAGAGAACTCTATGGAAGTTGGACAAATCGAAGAGCATGGAGGGCTCAAAAAGTTCAGAATCCGAGAGATCGAAGGTATTGGAACAGGCAAACAGAAAAACTTTGATATTTCTGAGGCACAGGAATTGAGCCATCTGAGGTTTTCGATTGACATCTTTCATATCTATACATCCTGGGTCTACGGTGTTTAAAAGATTGCACAATAAAACACCGTCTCTTAGGATATAAGCCAAATCGCACGCCGTTGCGGTTGGCCAATTTGCTCGGTGATCCGAGCGAAGAGCTCCACATCTTATTAACCAACTGGCACATTCACGCCATCCGCCATCCAAATCTCCACCACCATCGGCTCCACTCATTGTTGTAAACGAATCCGAGTTTCAGTCAAATAGGAACCAAAGCCAAAAGGAATTCCATGCACTCATTTTATGTTCATAATTTCTGAAAAAAGAAACTTCATTTTAATGCATTCGCTCTTAAAAGAATTTCAAAGCTTTGGCTTATTATAAGTTCAAATTTCAGAATACAAATCTTTGAAAAAAAATACAAACTAAAATTCTTTGTAGTAATTTCTTTAGGAACAATAGTAGTTCCTAAAAGAAATAGAAAAAAGCAGTTTAAAAAATGCGATAATCACAAATTAATTTTAAAAAATTGAAATGTTTATTGATCTAAGCTGCTAGTTTGAAATAAATTCAAGATTTTTCTACGTTCCCTTAAAATGTAGATAAAAAAAGCTCATGAATATCGGGAGAAATTACAAGGTGTCAAGATAATGAAAAAGGATAAAGGAAATCGACGGATTAATACATTTTGGAACTATTTGAAATTCGGATTGTGGAAAGGAAATATCAGTCAGAATCTCTTGCCAGTTGATTTAAATTTTTTAATAAATAAAGTCGTGAGCGTACTTTCTTCCGGTAGGTAATTCTGATGAGATTATAGATTTTTTTTTGGTCCTCCTTGACTGTTGAAAGGGTTACACCAGGTTACACTGATCCTTGGCCTCTTAAAGAAAATCTATGACCAGAGATTCCTTTTCAACCGATCGATTTTTGAGGAAGAAGCAGAAAAAATCCAAAACTTGTCTGGTTCATTCGCTAGTGTCATAAAGATGAAGGCATTTCTACTAAACACTACGAACACTTTTATTTCATTGTCGCTTTATTATGACGTCTATAATCTCTCTATTCATGAATACTTTCCGCCATCTTCATTTTGTAATTTAGCGCTTCCACCACATTGGCGCTGGCGCCGTTTGCTTCTTCTTATGTATGTACATATGTATGCATGGAGTATGTATGTATGTAAATTCTTATCACGAAAAACTTTATGCGCATGCTTTTAAGGATAAGCTGTCAAATGCAGTCAAATGCATGTTGCATATGTACAGAATGCACAGCAATGTACAGCAATGCACAGATGCAGGTTGCACTTTTAAGTTTTATTCTGCTTTTTGAAATGTAAAAAGCCTCCGAGTAATGTTTTATGTGTTCTAATAAATACGGATGATGACAGCAACGTGTGACATTAAAAAGCACATACACTTGTGGATTTTAATCCCTATTAAGACTGCATTGTTTACATGGTAAAGTATTATAGTTTGACAGTTTCGAAATATAAATAAAGGAAACAATTGTTCTTGTACTTTATAACTTTTAGCACGCTAAAATAAGTTTAAAAATAGTTTTGCTTCCTCATAGAGGAAGCTTTGTATATAGTGGTGAAAAAATCCAGTTTCTAAAAAAAAGGTTTTTTTGAACATATTTCAAGTTGAAAAATTGTCCGCGTGTGTATGTGTGTGTGTGTGTTATACCAGATATACCAAGTTGAATTTCTTAAAAGGGTTTAACAAAATATTTAATTTTACAAGTTTTATGTATTTTTATAATTTTCGTAAAATTGATTTTTCGAATGTAACTTATCAAATAGTTAAAATTTAATGCTGTTTATCAACTTAGCTTCTTGTTGCACAATCTTAGATAGCAATTTATTATTATTAAATTGATTTTTTTCAGATTGTGAGGCAGTCGATCGTACATACTATATTCACTCACACATGTGCATATCTCACAGTGGATATCTAATTTTTTGCTCATCCGTATTATGACGTATGTATTTAGTTTTGTGGAACTATAATAATCTCCACGCAGTGATCAGTTGATAATTTTTTATATAAACGGCGAAAGATGTGGCCATTGTTCGTATCAGTTTCCTTACTTTGTGTGGCCAATAATTTATTTATTCTGGCAGCAGGACCGAGACAATGCAGAGGTGAAAATAATCAACCCGTTGATTGGTAAGCCTACATATTTATTTTACTGTCAAATTATTAATTTATTGATTAATTCTACCGTGAAAGTATAATAGTAATTTTAAATTCATATTCTTATTTTTTAGGTATGTTCTGTACAAATTACCAAAAAGATTAGAAAGTAGCAATACATTAATACAAAAAGGAGTCGCTTATCTTTACATCACTAGCGAGTCGACTAGTCACAACTGGACATTATCGAACAAGGATATTACTGCACAAAATTCTATTCCTGGCAATACGTTAGCTTCTTTATACGACAATGTAAGTAAAAAATACCTGAACAATGAGAAAATCCTGTTTATTTTTTCTGAAAGAAAGTACATGTATATTTATATGTCTGAGAAACGCTTTTTTTCAAAGAAATAGACATTATGAATAAAATATTCATAAATATCTCTTATTCCTTGAAACTTTATACAATTTATTACATATAAATGTATATTTTACAGAAACAAGAATCTAAAGAATTGTGGCTGCTTTACAATGACCAATCACCTAATAGAAAAACCGGAAGATATGGACATGCAAAAGGAATTGTGAATGTTGACGATAAAATAGGTTACTGGTTAATTCACAGTGTTCCTCATTTTCCTCCAGCACCAAATGGAGGGAATGAGCCAAGACGAAGAATTTCAACAGAAAATATTACAATCCAAATTCCTGATGGTGCTTACAATTATCCTGATTCTGGGAAGACCAATGGTCAAAGTTTTTTATGCATTTCTTTGAACGGAGATCAATTTGATTCAATTGGCAGGCAATTGATGTACAATCAAATTACAGTCTATAAAAATAATATTCCGGTTGATTTGGGAACCAGATTTTCTGTTCTTGCTGATGCGGCTAGACAAGTTAGGATAAAAACTGCTCCTTATAATAATAAAGCGTTGATTAAGTCCTTGAATCAGACGGAATTTATTTCTTTTGCAAAAAGCGCAGAGTGGAATAAAGGTTGGTTTCATTATTCTAAATTTTTTGACGGAATTTTCAGTTTTATTCAGAGTTTTATCGGGTTTGATCACTTTTTTAGATTTGTATGACGATTTTGTGGCTCCTGATCTCAACACTGACTTGTTGACTGAAACTTGGTTGAATGGACGTGGAAGATTACCATCAGAATGCAATGGATCAAGGTATAGAAAATATAACTGTGGTTTAATTTTTAATTTTACTTTGATCTAAAAATAATTCATCTTTTTCAGAGTCCTAAACATTGAATCTATATCTATAAAGGAAGCAGATATTTCATTCGCCAGCAGTCATGATCATTCTAAATGGGCCGTTGCTTTTGATAATAAAAACAATCGCAATTGGGTCTGCGTAGGCGATATAAACAGAGCAGTAAGTATTAATAAATGATTATATTCAGTAATTTAATACTAATTAAATTACACTAGGTTAATTCATTTAATTAAATTTCAAAACGTTACTTCTAGGATACTCAATTTACCCGAGGTGGAGGTACTGTTTGTCTCAATTTGATGAAAATTTGGAAAAACTATCGGAGTTCTGTAGCTGGAGTTGAGCCTTGTCCAAAAAACAAATCTGTCTCACTTTATCAGAGGATAAAAAATTGGTTTGGATAACCAATATCCAATTTTATAACTATTTATAAAATTATGAATCATTTATAAAAATGAACTGTTTATTAACAGTTCATTTATGATTGTATATAATTATTTAGTCGAACTTGATGAAATACGAACACGATACTTATTTTCTGAGCATAATTTTTCTACTTAGTGTAATAAATATTTAATAGTATGTACGTATTATCAATCTTTGATTTCACCTTGATTGGGCTTGTATTTTTGAGCCGTTGAGGGCACTAGATCACAAGACCCATTTAATAATTGTTCATTAAAAGGACAAAAATCGAAGCCGCTGAAATTTCAGTGATGTTTCACTCAAGGTCCAAATAATAAAATTTCTATTAGAGATGAATTTTAGTATTTTTAAATTTTATATTTATTTGAAATAAGATAGATATTTTTTACTTGAATACATTTTACGAAAAGAAAATTTACTAGATTGAATAAAAGTATACATAAGTTGATTGTAGAAAAATATTGAGTATAAAAGTATTCAATCTACGTAAATTACCCGAAATAATATTCTTAATTCAATCCTATTAAAATCTCTTTATTATTTGTTCCTGGAATTATTGTGTTTACAGAAATTTATCCCTTCCGCTCCCCCTTCACTCTTTCATTGAGGTCTGTTAACGTACCTGTTTTCTGACCTTGATATCCTTGCAGCTTTTCTCTTTCAGTAAGTTTTTAGAAAAAATGCAAGATTTAAGTACAGGAAGGGCAGCATTAAGTATGCGTACGGAAAATTTTTAAAGGATAAAGATTGGTAGAAAAACAATAGGAAGTAGATGCCAGAAAATAAAAATTTAAATTAATAATTCTATTGAAATAACCGAACCGTAATTATAGTTATTTAATTTTAATAATTCAGATTGAAATAGGATAGCTTTTGAGACCAAAACTGTTAAAAATTGAATTCACGAAATGAAAGGAAACAAATTGTGCAAATTATTCATGATCCAAAATTTTTGGCTGCATTAGTTCACCAAATTCATATTCCTATTTCATTCGTAAAATGAAATAGGAACGGCTATACTCTTATTTTATTAGCAAAATAAAATGAGAAATTCATAATCTCACCATATTATAGGATGCAATTGATTCAATCACAATTGAGGAGAACGCGTCAACCGTCCAGCCAAGAAAATTTTTTTCAAATTTCAAAGATTACAAGAAATAACCATTGTAATTTCTCCTTATTGGTTTGTTTGTTTAATAATAGCCTACAGGGGTTGTAGGGGAATAGTAAAAAAAGCGGAAATGACAGAGATTGGTGGTAATTTTGTCGCTGCTAAACCCCTCTGAAATTAACCAATCCCTTTCGTGCTTTATTCCGCGTTTTTTTTAGCGAGCCAATGAAAATTTTAGTTCACCTAACTTTACTTGTGGGGCACAGTCCGTTTCGTTTTGTCGTATTCGCGAAATTCACGAAGTATCTTTCATTTTTCAAACTAAGTATTTGCGCCAGATAATAAGTTTTAGAGAGTGGGTTAGAATCTTGGATCGAATGTTCATTTACATATCAGTTTTTTGTCGAGTCAAGTCCAAATAATAAAATTTCTATTAGAGATGCATTTTAGTATCCTTAAATTTTTACTGGACTCAAAAATCTCTTAAAATCATTTATTTAATAATAATGTTTAATTATATAGTTCTTTTTCTTGTATATATGTTAAAAGACATTTTTTGTTAAAAATAATATCAGAATAAGTAAAGTAGAAATTCAAATAGAATGGAATATTTCAAATAATATTCTTTCAAATTATAATTCTTCAATCATGCTTTAGA
>JAUEJJ010000047.1:8497973-8511820 GCA_032164275.1 Synergus coniferae | reverse complement strand
TAAATACTCCTCATGAATCAATAAGCATAAAAATTCATTAAATTTACTATATTTAATCAGGTTTGCACGCAAATAGGAGCACGGACGCAAATAGGTGCATTTACCTTAATATTTTTTTATGTTTTAAGGGATGTTTAATTTTCTGATTAGATTTTGAAGGATTTCACTAGGTTTTTATGATTTTTAAATGCTTTTATAGAATTTTGAGGAGTTTCAAGGGATTTTCAGAAGTTTTAAGAGATTTTAAGGGACTTTATGGGATTTTAAATATTGTCGTGGAATTTTATGGAATTTAAAGAAGTTTCTAGGAATTTCAAGAGATTTCAGAAAATTTTAAGAGATTTCAAGATTTTTATGAATTTTTATGAAATTTGAAGAGATTTAAATGGATTTTAAATGCCACCGTTGAATTTTATGAAATTTTATGGTAAGAAATTTCTAGGAACTTTGTGAGATTTTTCGGAATTTTAAATTTTTTCGTGGAATTTTAAGAAATTCTAAGGGATTTCATGAAATTTTAAGGGATGTTAAGTGATTATAAAGTTTGTCCTAGAATTTTAAAAGATTTTCAGAGACTTAATTATTTTTAAAAAATTTCGTAGAATCTTAGTATAGATTTTAAAAGCGATGCGATGTGGAATTTTTGAAAAATTTCAATAACATTATTATTAAATATTTATTCGCATTGTTATTAATTCTTTGCCAAGGAATTTTGTCTGAATGTCTGGGAAAAATTAGGGAAATTGAAAAATTGAATCTTGTGGCCACCCTGTTAATATCAGTATTTATAAAAATTAGTCACTTTCGTGAAAAGCAGTTTAAATTTCATAGAAGTATATTCGATATGTGATTTTGACACAAATTGTTTTATATATGGCTAAATGAAAAGCTCTCAGATCGTGGATGAAAAAACAAGTAATTTCTCAAATATAATTTGGGAAAATATTACAATTATACATATTACAATAATATTACAATTATATTACTTTTTAAATTACGTTTTTCTTTAATTATATTTAAAACATGTTCTAAATTATATTTGGCAAACTTTTTTTTTCTGTTTTTATGAAATGTTAAAGTGAAGGGGGTAAACATTATTCACGATTTGAATTTAGCTCTGGCTAAATGGGGCAATTTCTGCATGGGTGGCTCTTGAGATTATTTGATTTGGACGTTTGATGGTAGCTTTGTAGCGAGTAAGAATTTAGAAAAGCAAGGGAGAAACGCAAACGGAGTGTGAGAGAGGAGAAAGTGATGGAGTGAGGGGTGAGGGGTGGAAGGCACTAAACCACGAGTACAGAATAGGGCTGGCTCTCGTGGCTGTAAGCTGTAACTACTACTGTTGCTGATTCACAGTGGTAACGACATGGCTACAGTCAGCCGCGACCACAGAATAATTCAAGTAGGTGGAGCAAAGCTGCACTAGACTTACACAAAGCCTAACGAAGCCTCTATTCAGCAACAGTAGGCACTGCGAGGCTCAACTTCACCCCATGATACTTACTCGCCAGGTTACAGTGAATTTCATCCATCAACGAAATTTCAAGCTAAATATGCTATGTTATTGCTTCCGCGGGAACATTCCTTTCTCTTTTCAACCCCTCACTTCTTTCCGTCTCGTCTCTTTCTGAATACGAGAGCCATTGGCGAATTAAAACAAGCATTCTGCAAAAATTATTTTATTTATAACCATAGTGCACTAATCGGAAAGTCGGTAATTGAAATGAAACTTGAGAAAATCTGAGAAACCGGGAAGTAACCGGGAATTTAAATAAATCAGGATTAGATAGTTGAAGCAGGAATCGAATTTAAAACTAAAACAGAAGGGATATTTTTATTCAAAGTTTTTGTACCTAATTGTAAAATTTGGATCTTTTGTAAATTACGAGGGGTGGTTGGTCACTCGAATTTTGAGTGTACTTCAGATTTTAAGATTTCAAAAGTTTTTGAAGGATTCCAAAAAGTTTGAAAAGTTTTTTAACGTATTCTATTTTAAAGGCTGTCGTGCAATTTTAAGGTTCCAAGTTCAATAAAATGTACAACAAATGAATGTATGCAAAAGTAAGGGTCGATTTTGACCAGTATCTGCAAAAAATAATTCATCTGCTGGAGGTGTTATTAAGGCTTGTAGGACAAAGTTCCCTTTCTTCTGGGATTTTCCTATTGGAACCTTTTTCTCCCCCCTTTCACTAGCTCCTAGCTGTGAAGTCGACCTGTGACCGGAATCGTAATATTTCGAGACTTTACTTCGACGCTTTCCACAAGGTTGCCTTCGGAAACCGTCTTCTTACTCTTGCACTCGAATCGTTTTATTCGTACTCGAAGAACCATGCAGTTCCACATGGAAGGAAGACAATTCGATATTTTTCGGCAAATCGCACGACTCGAGTATTTTACAAATGCCGTTGAATCCTGATAGATTAAAAGTGGGCACGTTTCGTTCTTTTTGCCACCGACTATTTGTCACGAGTGAATTCTTTTGACACAATGGAGAATATTTCGAATTCTGCATCAATGGGCATTCAATTTTAAAAAATGTATTGAGAGAAGGAAACGCACCAGGCGAATGAAAAAAATAAAATATCAGTGGAATAGAATTTCATAGTTTATTCTTTCTATTATATTTTTAATTCCAGAAGAAATTGCCAGACCAAAAAATCGCCTTAAGAGCTTTCCAAGTTCTAGAAGTCTTCCTGTTTCTTCCTTTCGGTTGTGAAAGCTGCTTGACCATCTGCGAAGTCAATTTCGTGCATCGATAAGTCCCTTTTGAAAACAATCATATCTTGATTCTCAGATTTAAAGTGATGCTCAAATATTCCATTATTGCTGCCACTATTGTTTATTTTACAGCGTACGGGCAAATTTTAGTTTATTTTACGTTTAATAATACACAGAAAAAAAGGTCTAGTTTATCTTACAGGCTTAATTTAAATTACCTTAATTTAAGTCCCTTTTTAGTCTTAACACTAGATTTAAGTCCATCTTAGTCTTAAAACAAGAGCGCAAAGTCTTGTTTTAAGACTAAAACGGTCTTACTTTAAGACTAAGATGGACTTAAATCTAGCGTTAAGTCTAAAAGGGGACTTAGATTAAGGTAAGTTAAATTAAGCCTGTAACATAAACTAGACATTTTTTTCTGTGTAAAAACGTTAATTTTAGTAATCTATTTTGAATTGAAAATTTTTTACACTTGAGTTCTGAATCGGTAGAGTTCATTTCGACATTATCTTTCGGGACTGATAGAACCATGAAAAATGATTGGTAATGAAAATCATGCTTGCGATTGAAGGAATTTTTATGAGACAGGGATGTGTCTTCAATCTCCATAAAAATTCAAACAAACTGGATAAGGGTATTGAAACGAATAGAGATCAGAAAAAGGCAAGCAGAGGTATGAGAAAGAGGGTAGCTTGGAATCCGTCGTGGGATTGGAAAGGGTGAACTGGACAGTGGACATACTTGGCTTGTCGCAGTCTGAAAATTTATGGGTGGCACGTCCAGTAGTGTAACCACTGGTGTGGTCCCTCTTAACTTTCCTCTTACGTTCACAGTCTGAAATGAACATCTTATACAGCACACCTCGTTTCTCCAGCAAGAAATAATCGATAGACATCTTCAAATTGAAGAGCAGATAAGAAAAGGGTTAATTTAGAGCCAAGACAAAACACTTGCCCTAAAAACGACCACCGTTTCTCTGCGATAATTAAATTACGAATGCATATGTGCTTTCATAATGTAATGAATGTCGAGATATAAAGGAATTAAAATATTATAACGTGTTTTTTTTTTTTTTTCGAAGGTATTAATGGACTGCAAATTATGGGATCGTGTAAACAGTTTAAAGAAAAAGTGGGGAACGGGACAGGAATATTTAGAAGTTGATTTAAGTGTCGATTAATTCATCTCGAGACGCCCTTTAATTCTAATATAACGTCTTTACGCGCATTTTCACGCTTACAAAGGACGTCACGTAGTCCCATTATTCTTCATTCTCGTTTCACGACGCGTCTCCTTCTGCACGAATAACGACCATCAGAAAGTAGAAGTAGAAAAAAATGAACAAATAAAAGGTTCCTGATGTCCTAAATTTTATAACTGTTATAATGCTGCCTGTCTCATTCAGTTAAAAGGCAAAGTTTTGATAAATAATTGCACAGAAGTTAGATGTAACTGTCATTTGAACAATAAAAATTAATTAAGAGTGTAATTAAATCTGAAATGCGTTACGCTTAAGCATTATAAGAAATTTACGACTTTCCTTGTTCCTTAAATGAAATTCGTGGCTACGTTGAACTGACATTAAAGGGTAGCAATACTGCTGAGATTTTATGATCGGTTTAACTGCGACTTAAATTGGATGTTTAAGTCTCGTACCAATCACTTGAAAGTATGCAATTTTGACGACATTGTTTTCAGTACAGGGTATTTTGAAAATAAATCTCGATGAAAAAATTTTCAAACTGATATATTTGCATTGAAGGCAGTATTTTATTAAAAATATTGCTTAATGTTTTATTTATGTTTTTTATTTGTTTTTATATTTTTATTTATTTGTGTTTTTTATTGTATTTGTAATAACTGAAAAAGTAATTCAAGCTGCATTATATAGGGGACATATATCATTTCATAATATTCACAGAATACTGTGTGTATAACGGAAAGTGTGTAATATGACTTGATAAATATGTAAAACTGGATTTATTGTTTTTATAACGTTTTTGTCTTCAATAATTTAATTAAATTTAATTAAGAAGAAAGCAGTTTTTCTTCATAAAAACGTTTAATGTCATGTAAACCAAGTCAATGCATATATACTCAATTCAGATAATTAGATATACATTATAATGTCGGCGTAAAAAATATAAAAAGAAATTTTTTAACATGAAGGGAATTCCTCTCAGCATCTATCACATTCTGGGCAGTAAAAATAAAAAGATGCGAGTGGCAGCGCATTGCACGAACGTAGCGCATAAACATTGGATTACTGGAATACATTAATCCAGAAATATTATGCGAAACACGGTGCTCAGGTGCGTTGTGGAGTAATATAAAAAAGGGTAGCGACAGGATGTTACAATGTCGCCGTAACGCATCCTATGCCGTAGCTTGTGGACATTTTATGTGTTGTACGCCTTCATGTTGAAATCCAAAGTTAAAAACTCGAGCCACCAGAATCGACCTTCGTGTTATGACATTCTAGCACCTATCAAAACTTTTCTCTTGCGCCACAAATAAATATAAATTTATCGTCTCTTTTTAATCTCCATACACTTTTTGCACTTTTTTTTGAGCTTTTTTTCCCGATAATAGTTTTCGAAAAAGTGTATTATTTATGAGCATCATTAGCTCATACGGAATAAATAACTGAAATCGTTTGAATCAAATAAAATTTCTTTTGAGAACAAACTGATATGAAGTAGTACAACATAAGATTTTATGACACGTGTAATTTCCCAATTTTAGATCTCAATATTTTTTGAATGGGCAATCAGTTAGTTTAGAAGAGCGACAGTATTAAACGTATAGGTGCATAAAAGATGAAACAAACATTGTTCTGCGCTTCCAACACTAAAAGTGCAACTGTAATAGTTCCATTTGCATTTTTACTACTGTGTTTCGTATAAGACCGGAATTCAGGTATATTGTGGTTCGTCAGTAATTTACGATCTATTGTGTTGTTTCTCTCAACCGGTTCTACTCAAAAAACAAAATTCTTATTATCAATATTTTACTAAAATTTTCGAATAAACTTTGCTTACATTTAACACACTAAAGATAATAAATTACTTTTCAGACGTGTGTTAAATAGATTAAAAACAGTTTTATTACCGAACTTTCTCACTAAATTTGATTAATGTACTCGAAGTTCTATAAAATAGAAAATAAAATAGAAATATATTCCAGCTACAAATGGAAATCGAAAAAAATTATGAAAATTTTAGGTTAAACCTCGTAGCATTGTATGAATGGATTTTTTGTATTTACAGTGAAAAACCTGACTGGTGAAATTGGATAGAAAAGTTTTTTTTTTAGCATATTTCATATCCAACGGACTGGCACAATACAACTTTGTTTTCTCATTCATCATTCAGAACTCCAAGTTTAACTGCATGCACGTCGTTGAATGTTCTGCCAATAGAACTCAAATTATACTTCCGCGTTTTCAAACGCCTCGCTTCGAAATGAGAGAGTCGAATAGCTTTTGACGTTTCCATGCTCGTGAAACATTGGACATGTGTATATTTGTGTATATAAGCCGGACTACTGAGGAAAGTATTAAACGTTTATTAACATGGAAATAAGAGGGTAAAGCGGCAGCATAAAATTTGCACTGCGTCGCATTTAACATTCATATATACAACGTGGTTAAAATTTGTCTCTCGATTAAAATCTAAATTAGTTGCAGCTCAAGTGTGTTTATTTAATAAAGTTTTATAAAGAATTTTCCAATCCGAATGAATTCGACTTTATCCGAATTTTTCGGAATCATTCGGATTGATTTGGATTGAAAATTCTGATTGACCGGATTGACTGAATTCATTCGTATTGAAAGTTCTGATTGATTATGGAATCTTTCGGATTAATTTTGATTAATTAAGTTTGATCAGATTTATTCGGATTCCTTAAATCTTGTGTGAATTTCTTAAAATCTTTTTTAACCGTTTGCAGTCGTATATCTACTCTCAGCCAATATGATGGCTGCAAATGACATTAATATCGCGAAGGATTAATCCTTTGAAGTCGTTAAAAAATTTTATGTTGTATATGAGATACTGGGAATATGAATAGAAAGCGTAAACCATAAACATTAATAAATGAAACAAGATTCAAATTTCCGGCTTGGATCAATAACGATAAATACGACCATATATCTTTCTCGTCAAACTATACGCCTGCTGGATTTAACAGCCATTCATTAGATGCAAAATGTATTTACGATATTTACACAAGATATTTGAGTAGACCGGTGAATATTTGAACGTTAAGAAAAAAATTCATAGTAAAAAAAGTTGACTATTTGAATTAGCGATACCTGTTAATTGAAAGATGGAATTTTGAATTCATCATCAGATAAAAATTATCTTTAGGGAAGTGTGTTAGACTTCGTATAAAAAAATTTCTTTCCGCTGCTGAGAAAGTTTTACCTTAGTGAGGGGTAAAGTTTCAATTACTTTTATGCTCATTTTTACCCAGTTTCACGGGAGCCTCGGCGTCTTTTATCACATCCTCACGCTACTTTATTTCATGTATATTTTCCCCCTGTTTTACAGGAATTTTTCGATTTTGCTCCCGACATCGGATGCTTCCACATTTTTCATGGCAAAGTTTTCATTATTTTCGTAGATATACCAGATTTTGGTATAGTACGGGTATTTCCCATATTACTATGGAAACAATTATACCCGAATAATTTTTTGAGTTGAGGAAAAATAGAAAGATGATAAACTCGAAATTCCTACCATTCTTCGTTTGTCTAACGTTTTAGGTCTCGGATCCGAATGTCGATTAAAGCAGGAAGGCGGCGCATTAAAGATAACGACGGAATGGAATCCGGGAATATCTTACAGTGATCCCGGAGATCTCATTACAGTCCTGAATGGTTCGAAGGTTTCAGTCTCTCTCTGGCTGTCAGGCGTCGAGGTGTCTGAATCCCCATCTGTTTCCTCTCCTCCTCTTTTATCTTTTAAAACAGACATTGAATTGCAGGCGTAAGCACAAGATCGACTAGGACTAATGCCCCAATCACGTTCCAATTACGAGGATTCCGTGCAGAGTATCTGCTCTGCTTGTAGGATCGAAACAGGCTATTCTTTTATTCTGTGATCTCCTCGGCAGGCAACAAAACAGCCTGTTATTCCAACTCACTGAGCTAGGCAAATGTAACTCGGAGTATCGGATGCACTGAGTCAAGAAGGCTTTCCTTTTTCTCAATTTGTGTTCTCCTCTTTTGCTTTGCTTTTTCTATTACTCCTCAACATTTCCTCTAGTTCTGAAACTATCGACAGCTCCTTTTTTTTGTTTATAGATTAAAAAGAGGGATTGGAAAACAGGTTGCAAAGAGTTTCAGAAGAAAATAATAAATACTCTGCAGAGTGGCCACATAGGTATCAGGGGAAAAAAAATTTGTCAAGGAAATCAGGGAAATGTGAGCAGCTGTCAGGGAAAATAGAAATTGACAGTTGTGTCGTGACGAATTGATTGGTCTATATGATTAATGCATTTAATTGAAAAGTAAGGAAGTTATTTTTATTTATAATTTTAGAAAATTGATTTTTCAACTGTAGCTTTCCTAATTATCATATTTTAAAGTTGATGAAAAAAATGTCTTGTGTTGAAACGAATCAGATGATCTAATATTATAATAATATATTTCATTAATTACTTAATGCTTCCTAGCTCTATGAGGAAGCAAATCATATTTGCTTTCAGGAAACAAAGTGCTCACAGATTTTTATTATTTTCAATTATTTAATAAATAGTGAATCTATGTATTCTTCTACATAATACATTTCACATGTCGCTTAGACATATGGAATGGTTTAAGGCTTCTCGTTCGATCACCGAAGTTAAGCAGCGCTTGCCTCGGTTATACTCGGATGGGGGCTGTCGTACGGTCTATTAATTTTAGTGATGAATCGTCAGCGTCGGTCACGTTTTTCTCATAGCACTTTGCTTCCTCATAGAGGAAGTATTAAGTAATTAATGAAATATATTAATATTAAATCATCTGATTCGTTTCAAGAAATAAATTTTTTTGTTCATCAACTTTAAAATGCGATAATTAGGAAAGCAACGGTTGAAAAATCAATTTTCCAAATTATAAATAAAAATAACTTCCTTACTCTTCAATTAAATGCATTAATCATATGATAGGGAACAGTATACCTTGCACCAGGTTGTTCTAATCCTCCCATCCTAGGATTTCCTCCCACCATTGGATTTGCTCCCATCATAGGATTTCCTCCAAATTCTACTCCCAGCAGTGGGTGTCCTCCAAGTTCTCCGAGCAATGGATGTCCTTCAAAGCACATGGGATTTCCGCACTTTTTACAAGTTTCTGACTCATTTGGAGAAGCCATCATCAAAGGTCCGTCGATAAATAAACACACAGCTTTCCTTTCCATTTCGGAGATCAGTAATCCGTTTCGCAGAATAAAAATCTGTTAATTAAAAAGACACTTGAAATACTGAGAAACGATTGAATAAAAACTCGGATATTAAATTGATTGTTCTGTAGATTCGACCCTTTACTTGGGTAGATTTTCGAGTGATGTTTTGAACGCAAAAAGTGGAGTTTAGTAGTGACATTGATGTGACATTATGTGTTATAGGATTACAGAAAACTCAGCGTATTCAACATTAAACAAAAGTGTTGTGAGAAATGAATCTTTTGCAAATCGGAAAATGTCTTGTTTTGATTTTTTAAAAATGATTTTAAGGAATTTTAATATTCCTCATGGAATTAAGAAAAATTTCAAAAGTTATTTTTGATTTTTAAAAGATTTTCTGACAGTTTAAAGGATTTCATAGATTTTTAGGATATTGTGATGCATTTTAGGGAGTTTTAAGGTTCCTCATTTAATTTTAAAGGATTTCACGAGATTTTTATGATCTCTAAAAGATTTTGTGAAATTTTAAAGGATTTCATGGAATTTTATGTGATTTTAAATATTGTAGCGAAATTTTAAGCAAATCAATAGGTTTCCAATAATTTCAAAAGATTTTTTTTAGGAATTTTAAAAGTTTTTAAAGTCGTTCGTGTAATTTAAAGGATTTAAAATGAAATTTTAAGACGTTTCTAGGAATTTTAAGATATTTTCAAGATTGTCTTAAATTTTAGAGATTTTTACAAATTTTAAGTGATTTGAATTAATTGATTTTAAGTGTTTTTCAAGTTTTTTATATGGAATCTGAAATGATTTTAGAAGATTTTTATATTTTTAAAAGATTCCATAGAATTTTGGGATTTCAGATGATTTCATTAAGTGTCAAAAAGTCTAAAAAGTTTCGCATTTTTAATACTTTTCTGGCAGGAAAATGTCTTTGAAAGTCAAGAATCATTCAGAAAAATGTCATGGAAATATCAGGAAAATTGAAAAATTTAATCTTGTGGTCACACCCTGATTCTGTTTGTTGCTTATCAATAAATGAAAGTAGAATTGTTGGACAGTGGTACACATTTGCATACATAGGTGATTGTAAATTTCCCTTAGAATATTCCCAGCATTACACATTATCCCACATGACTAATCGGGTGGAGGATTTCGAGAAAATACGAGCTCTGACAATTAAAGAGTAACAAAAACAACAGATGCTTCGGACCGAGTCGAGTCGGACACTAATTCCCTCTCGTAAAAGCGGACCATTCAAGCGGGTCGTTTCCTGTTTCTTGATACTTATTTTTCAGTATTTATTTCTTTTTACGTCCTGTCCCCCCTTCCCCTCCTACCTGGATTTCTTTTCATCAGACTACGTAAGCTTGTCAGCTTCTTCTCCCTACGGAATGTCAAAATTTTATGGAAAACCATCACGTTGACTTCATCTTGTTGAACAATATTCGCGGTTTGTCGAGACAGAGGAAGCTTTATTGCTCGATTACATTAAAATGAAATGAGAAGAATATTTTATATCCAATCTAGTGCGATTCATATTTAAAGAAAATTATGGGTTCCCCTTAAAATGAAATTTATAATTTTATGTGATGAATATATCCGAAGATTTTCATTTAAAGAATAACATTTTTACTTCAATATTTAATAGTTTTTACCATAGCTTTAGGAGTATTATATGACAGATCCATTAAGTTTGTGAACTCGTGAAGGTCTTCTTTTTTCAAAATTCTATTTCAATATTCTCGGCTCCGTGCGTATTACATGTAGTTTTATCCTCTTCATAGCCACTTTATATCTTTCTTTTTATGAACCTTCCTCCATATTTCCAGTGTCCTGTCGGTAACCTTTCACCATCCTTCAGCCATCATTCCATCGTCGTTCCATCAACTTTTCTCAATCCTTCCATCAAATGCAGCTTGGAATATCCATGAAATGAAGGGCGTGCCGAGACAGCAACACAAGATTGAACCATATTTCTGAATGTGTCCTATCACCTAACAGATGTAAAGCATCATTTCCTGGATATCGTAAGTTTGAATAATGGACAAATTGTGTGCCATTTAAACATATCTAGTGTTGGAAAGAGATTTGTAATGAGGATGACTACTCTCTAAAACTGAATCAGTCAAATTTCACTGATTTCTCAGTACCTCAATTCTCACGATTTTAATCAGTGAAAAGTCACTGATTTTCAGTAGATTTATCACTGATTTTAAAATCCTGAGAAATGAATACCAGTGGAATTTGACTGATAATCAGTGAAATTTCACTGATTCAAGTTTAGAGAGTAAATTATTTTTATTTACTACTTCTTTGGAAAATAATCGAAACAAATAATCTAGAAAGACATTTAGAGTTTGTACGACTTTATTTAATGAATTTCCCTCCCTATCAGAACGAGAGTAATGGAATATTAGGCTTTTTTATTGCAAGTGTAATTAAAGATGTATATCTAGGCCTATGTTATGAAGAGGGGACGAAAGTGGTTAGTTTTGAAAAACTTGGCCGATAGATCAACGCGAAAAGTTTGCTAATCAGAACTTTCCGAAACTCAGCCATCAGTGTAACTCATTACCGCAGCCTTCACGACCCTCAGTACGTGTGAAGAAGTCAAGCCACTTAGGCAATCTCACCCTAGCTTGCGACCCAAGCTGTCGCTTCAAACGTCACAGGTCTTCCGTTACATGTAGATCTTAGCAGACCGAGGGAGATAAAAGGTCACATTAGAAACGAAAAAGAGTAACAGGGAGAAAGAAAAGGAAATCACGTGTCAAATTAAATTAAATTTAAAAGTCAACTGTCCAGGTAGCACAAAAAATTTTGTAAAAATTTCTTGAAACTCCCGACGCGAATCTTGTAAGATTGCAACTGAAGTGCAGACGAAGTTTGTTCAACGAAGAAAATGTCATTTTGCCAAAACCTTGCATTGCAACTTTCAGAAAGTCTTGACACAATTTTTTGTGCAGAAAGAAATATTTAAAAATTTGAAGAGGAGGGCAAAGCGAATTTGTAGCATGGAAAGTAAAGTATATAGAAAGCAGAAGGGAGAGAAGGTCGTAGTTACTGTTCTGTCGCTGCCAGGATGAGATGTCACGAGGCTGAACGCCTTTTAATAAAAAGTAATCTGTGTCGAGTTTCATTTTATTTTCTAACCAAAGCCTCCAACATTGAACAGACATGCATACATCACGACTATGGCCTCTGACTCATGTGCCTCATGTCCACACATCTCAAAAGCTATGCATAATATTCCGACTCAGCGACACGCTATTAATGCATTTTTAATTTTCCCGCTGGCGCTTCAACTGCAGTCGCAATTTTGAAAAACATGAGTCATTGGGGTTATTACTGATTACTCTGCCCAACAAAATTTTACCACCCAAATGAAACCTTGTAGTTGCTTGTAGATTATTTTGCAGAATTGCTCTAGCTCGATCGGATTTCGAGATATCACAATCTAGCGGATTCGATTTTTATTTCTGGGGATTCACCAATTTCAATCTATAGTACTTCTTAAACAGGGTCTCTACTTTCGTGAAATGAAAAAAATTCGGGAAAACCCCGGAATTGTCCTTGATTTTGTTTTTGATGCGGGAAGTAGATTTCCGGTTTGAAACAACTTTTACGAATAATCAATATACATAAATGTTGGGCAACGGCGATACCACGTTGAAAGCACCAGTTCTCGTTAGATCACTGAAGTTAAGCAGCGTTGGGCACGATTAGTACTTGAATGGGTGACTGCTGGGGAATACCGTGTGCTGTTGTCATTTATGCCATTTGATCATGGCCGTATGTGCAAAGCTTTTAGAAGCTTTGAAAATGCTATAAATGACTAAAATCTAAATAAACTGTCATGAGTATTTGTGGATCTAATTGCGGTGGCAAAAACCGGGAAAAGCCCGGGAATTTTATTTGACCGGTAAAAAACCGGGAATTTCAAATTGCCTGATCCTTTCTCATTCTTAAATTCTCTTATGATTTTTTTTTTTAAATCCCTTCAACTTCTTTAAAATCATTTAAAATATTTCGAAATTTCACGGAATTCGCTAAAATCGATTGAAATCTCTTAAAATTCTTAAAATTTCCTATTTTAATTTAAAATCTATTAAAAATTCTTAAAATTTTTCAATTTTTTTAAACCTCGAAATCCCAAAACCTTTTTGAATACATTAAAAATTCCTTGAAACTCATTAATAATTATAAACTGGAAGCTTCAATTCTTTACTGAATATGAAATTAATTTTAAGCGCTCAAAAAATGTATTGTGATTAAACAGTATGTATGTCTAAACAGTTTGTGATTATGAATTCGGTTATTAGTTAATTGAAAATTTGTATCAAGTCTAATTATCCATATTCTCCAAATTATTAGTAAAATAAAAGGGGAACGGAGTATTTCCAATTCATTCGTACAATGAAATGGGAATTTAGATTTCAGTATTTTTATTTTTTAATAGAAAATAGGGAAATGAAAATAAAAGCTGAATTCGAATCACTTTTTGTTTGGAAAACTGTTGTAGCAATACTCTGATTATTAGCATTATTCATATTTGAAGTACGAAGAAATTATTACATTGATAAAGTTAATTTTTTATCCTGAAAAAGCTTGAAAAAACCTAAAATTTTCTTATGGAGATTTGCTGGACACCCTGTTATTTTTTTGTATTCAAACATTTTCTTGTTTTTTTTTTTTTTTTTTTTTTTTTTTTTTTAAAAAAAAAAAAAAAAAAAA
>JAUEJJ010000047.1:8455235-8465628 GCA_032164275.1 Synergus coniferae | reverse complement strand
CCCTTGGCGGAGATATACCATTTTTCTGAGTTATCTCCCGCCCCGGTGTATACAAATTTCCTTTTAATGTGTACACCCTAAATCTTCACGTATTAAACAGAACATTTTTAAACAGTTGAAAGATTGTTAGGAAAGAGAGTGGTTATATTTACATTTTATATTTATATTTATGTTGTATATTTATGTTTATATTGCAGATAAAATCGAAAAATGTCACCTTACAATGTACATAAACAGGAGAATAAATTCAGGAGAGTATAAAGTATATTTTTCAATAAAATACATTCAATTTTGGATCCGTATCTTCGGTTGTCATCCACGCTCTTTGGTTGAGTGAAGGACACTATCACATGTCGAGGAGAATAAAATTGTAGATTTAGATATATGTATATATGTCGAACGAAAGTGGATTCATACACTATTTACAGACCCTTAAGGGTCTCGTAGCTCTTAGAATTACAGGTAGAAACGACACGAGAAGGATATTTAATCGAAGTGCAGATCTCCTGAAAGTCCTTGAGGTAGAATCACGTCGCCATGCACTTGTCTAATTAAATGCGGCACGAATCTGTCTTAACTGAAACGACTAGTTATACGATAAAAGAGCATTTAATTATCGTGAGTAATTATGTAAGTATAAATAAATGTTAGTATTTATTTTACTGTCATAATTTTTTTTGATACACAATTTATGGAACTGTTATTATTTTGGCCTGTTTATTTTGATATTGTGAGTCCAATGAATTTAAAAGCATTTATGTTGAAACTTAGTTTAATGAATTTTCGTCATTATAATGAAATCTTGGGGAAGTTGTACTTTGTAGGAAGTATATCTTCAGTACTTTACGCACAGACAATGGAAAGTACTTCGTCTTCATGTCTCGTGCTCTGTAGACGTTCGAGCTAAAGCCATTGCTTCCAACGAAGGGGAAGATAGAACAGCTTTATGCTTATGTCACACAACGCGAATTGTCTTAGTGCCGTTTCACGAGCGCCGCTTAACCTTATGGTCCTCGCGAAATTAGTCAAGTCGTAAAATCCTTACCAACTTCAATTAAATTCATCGTTTCGAAGTCCTTTATCTTCCAAATTCTCATGGTATTATTGAATTGTACTAACTCTCAAATGAAAGAGAGAAATTATAAAATTATGTTGTTTTTTTATCTTTTTTTTTCCTTTTATAATAGATAGATATTCTAGTGATTAATCCAATCTCCTATTTGTGATATTTCATGGGATTTTAAGTAACTTAATGGGATTTGATGATATTTCAGGGGATTCTGAGTAATTTTAAGGGATTTGGGGAATTTTACGGAATTTCATGGAATTTTAAATAGTTCTAAGATATTTTACGATATTTCAAACATTTAAGGGATTTCCAGGAATTTTACGAGATTTCATTTGTTTCTCAGGAATTTTAAAGTATTTCATGACATTTTTTGGAATCTTATGTAATTTCATGGGATATTAATTAGTTTTAAATACTTTTAAGGGATTGAAGGGATTTTACGGAATTTCATGTAATTTTAAATAGTTGTAAGATAATTTACGATATTTTATGGGATAAGGAATTTTACGAGATTTCATTGGATTTTCAGGAATTTTAAGGTATTTCATGACGTTTCATGGAATTTTAAGTAATTTTGGGAGATTCAAGGGGTTTTACGAAATTTCAGTTGATTCAGTTGATTTGCGTAATTTTAAGTCATTTTAAGGAATATCAAGAATTTTTAGGGATTTTAAAGGAATTTTCACCAGATTTTGAAGGATATTAAAGACATTTTAAACAGTTTTATGAAACTATGAAGATTTTTGAAATTAGACAAGGAATTACAAATTTCTATATTCAAAAATAATAAATTTTATCCTCAATTATTTTATTTTGAATCCTTTGATTTGAAATCGTGTAAAATCCTGGTGAAATTAAAATGTGGAAGAGAATAAACAAAGGATATTATTTGATTCATGATTCGTTTTTAATCATATCTTTTACACGTTTCTTTTGTTGACGTTTTTAAATATTTATTTTGCTTTTATAAAGAGAATTACGATATGAAAAATTCTTTTCAAAAGTGGCGTAATTAGAAATTACGTTTCAAATTGTCAATTATTGTCCAAATTGTCCTCCAAATTTGCTATACCTCAATATCTAGACAATTTTGTTAGGAGAAATTCAATTTTGGTAAATTAAACGAAATAGAGTGTTGCAGGGAAACGATACTAATAAGGTACGATAGTAAAGTTGTTCTTAAACTTCCCCAGCTATCGCGCATGTGAAGCTTTCTGAAAACTTTTACGGAACCATCCATTCCGGAAAATCGGAGTCTGATGGCTACAGGTTGCATCAAATCGTGCACGGCCACTTGAGCCCAGCAATTTGTTAATGGCGATAATTTAGTAAAGCGGATTAAACACGTGTCCCGAGTTGCATTAATCAATGTTAAAGTCGATTTGCGATCCAGGCGGTCACATGAAGAGATGGGCTAACATTTATAATCATTTCAGAATTGTTGTACCCTCACACAATATTTTTTAACTTGGCGGTTCGTGTTACTAACTCGTTTCCTCAAACTCACGATAAACTGTGAAGATAAATTAATCTCTCCGCGAAAATTGTTGCTGACAAACAAGGCATCTTCTATGAAAAATGTATCAAATTTCATTTTATTTTCGCTCCCGAGTATCTTTAAAGTTTAGTAGAATTTTTTTTTGGAAAATCGCTCATTTCCGAAATTTCCGTAGTTTTTTTAACGCCTAAAGTTATACTTTATTTAGACCATTTACATTTACTGAAAACGTATCTAGACACCTTTGCGAAGTGTAAATCCAATTTGTGAAAAATGAACACCTCCAAAGGCAAAACTAGAAAATATAATAAAATAAAAAATTGTCGCGGTGAAACAGAATTTTTGCAACTAGATAACTTTATATCATTCGGAAATATAACTTAAAAGCATGTGATTCAATTTCGTTATTCGTGTTTCCCTAGGGAAAAAGAATAATAAAAAAGGAAATAAAGAGAGAATAGTGTCCGTGGAGGCTTCCTGTAATCACCGAACGTTACAGAAACGTGTCACGTAAAAATTTTGTTTTGACAGACACTTTCAAGCTCTGCTGAAAATCCGGTCTAAAAAAGCATAGTTTTTTTTTTCGCTTTTGCTCGATTTCACAATGTAGGTCGTATGGCAATGTGTATATTTCCGCACGATATATTAACGGGTGGCGAGACCACGAAGACTCTCTGTGCACACACGTATAAAATGTATAGGATAAATAAAGCGGGATTCAGTGGAAAAACGATAAATCGCGCTGGTTCGCCGGCAATTTGCTGAATGGTTAAAGGGAAGGAGAGAAACAGGGAGAATACGAGCGGGGTAGGTTGAAGGGAGGCACCCGGTAAACTTGCCAGAGCGCGAATTCAGGGTAAATAACTTGCATAATGTAGATGATAAGAAATGACGGGATTTTTCTTGGACGATTTCCTCTGAAAGACTCGTATTAATCTTTCTTGACGGAAACAGTTCTGGCTCAGTATAGTAAATACTTGGCATTTGCAGGCCATTTGTACCAGGATGCAGAAAGTAAAAAATTACGATGAAGAGCAATATGAATTATGAATATTTATGTAAGCGTTTTCATCTTTACTGAATTGCATAAGAGGGCTATTTAAGAGGGCTTTTTATCTGATAGGGATAGTTACTATACAATATTTAAATATATTTAATTAATATTAAATTATTAAATATATTAATAAATTAATATATTAAACTCAACACAATAATTTTAAGTATCTAGCAACTATGACTCTTTGAATTAAATATTTAATTAATATATTCAATTCACTTGTTGAATTAAAATCTCTTTATTTAAATTCTTCTTACGATTTGTTATTTATTAGTAGACATGCCTCTAAAACCATAATAATCCCCAACATATAGCCTATGATGACGAAATATGACTCATGATAATATCAATTAAGATATTATCGAGTCGAATACTGAGGCTTTCTTGGGAGACATACTAATATTTCATTAGTAAAGTGAGATAAGAACGGCGATAATTTTAATTTACTTCAAAACAAAATAAGAAATCTACCTCAATCCGTGATTTCTTCATAATGTTTAATGTTAGAAACTTTTTGTATAATAAATGTGTATAATTCATCCCTTTTTTATGCCATTCAGTAAATTGCACGATTAATTTCTCGTTTTTGCACACCTTTTGTTAAAAAGATTATTCAGAGGATTCTAAAGAATTTGAAATCAAAGAGTTTTGAAATGTTTTTAGGTATTTCAAAAGTAAAAAATAATTGAGAATTTATTAGTTTTCAAATATAGAAACTTATTGTAGTTCTTTGTCTGATTTCATGATTTTCCATAAATTTCATAAAATTCCTCAAAATCCCTTTAACATCCTTCAAAATCTCGTGAAATTCTTTTAAATTTCGTAAAATCACTTGATATTCGTTAAAATTACTTAAAATTACTCAATTACAAAAATTCCTTGAAATCCTGTAAATCTTTAAAATAACTTAATACCCCATGAAATATCGTAAAATATCTTACAACTATTTAAAATTCCATGAACTTCCGTAAAATCCCTTGAGTCCTTTAAAAATCTTAAAAATTATTTAATATCCCAAAAAATATCTTCAAATCCTTCAATATCTCGTGAAATTTCTTTAATTTTCGTAAAATCATTTGATATCCCTTAAAATTCCTTAAAATTACTTAGAATCCCCCAAAATATCATTAAATAACTTAATATCTTATGAAATGTCGTAAAATCTCTTTAAATTACTTCAAATTTCATACAATTTCGTAAAATCCTTTAAAGTCTTTAAAATTACTTAATATTATTAAAAATTACATGGAATCTCATTATATTTCTTAAAATACTTGAAAATCTAATAAAATTACTTTATAATGTCATAAAATGTAATGGAATTCCTAAAAATTCCATGAAATTTCACAAAATTCCTTTAAATTTCGTTGAAATCTGTTAAAATACCTTGAAATTTCATTTTACTTCATTAAATAATAATAAAATCTGTGAAATCTTTTGAAATCCGTAGAAACATCGTATCGTTATGTTTTGTAACAGTGTTGGTATACCCCCCTCCTTCCATGAAACTGATTATAACATTTTTCTTCCCGCCATCCCCCCTACAAGCTGTTCCGCAATTTATGCCCTTGAAAGAAAAATTTGAGGCACAAATAAGAAAATTAGAACGCAAAATTCGAGGAACCGTCGAGGATTTCGTTGCTCTTAAGTAAAAAATAAGTTGCAAAGTGTGAGCATAAAACGGTGTTGTAACAACCTGAGGGCACAGGTTGCTCGCATGCCTGTCTGACATTACACTGACCATTACTACTTAGACTCCTTACTCTCGCCACTTATTTCCACTGTAGATATCACCTAGGTGGTCATGTCCAGAGAATGACTACTGCAGTCAACTGTGAGTCCTTGCAGTAAGCTATTCTGTCTAATGACAACCCTTTAACTCCCCTTTTTTATTTTTTTTTTAAATTTTAGCCAATTATATGTGTAATGTGCGCATTCGTACAATATTTTCTCGCTTTATCCAATATACCTGCAGGCGCGTGTTCATATTACTTACGCCATTATTGTGACAAGTGACGTAACAATCTCACAAAATAATAATACGAATTTTATTATTTTCCACCTTCTAATTGCAGCGCTTTTGAAATATTTAATTATGACATTTTAAAACGTGCATTTTAAAGGCGTTTTACATTTTAAATTTGAAATGATAGCGACTATTGATTTAATTGATAAATGTGTCATTTATTTCCAAGTTCTTTGATTAAAACACTGTCAATCAAATCTAAAAGTGCTCTAGTTTCAAATCATTGAATTTTAAAGAATTGAAATTGAAATATCACGAATGATTAAAACTCACCTCGGACTAAAATAAATTTCATTCTTCACAGGCTTCACATTTTATTCTTCACAGGCATTAAATTTCAATATATTTCTGTATCCTTGAAAGAAATTTTCATGTCATATGTAAATTTTAATTTTATTATAATTTCAATATTTTAAGAAATGCATGAAGGAAATCCATTCATTTTAATGAATTTAATTCATTCAAGATTCATTTAATGAATCGTGAAATGTTGAATCTTTATCAATCGATGGTTTTTTAATAGAATAAGCGATTCACTTGTCTCTGTCAATTTATACAAGGACACAGAAATGAAGTTGTATTTGTCGAAGTCTTACAATTACCAATTATCGTCAGTGGAAAAGGTAATGCAAATAAATAATTTATGCGCTTTACTTTGCTCGACTTTTACTTGGAAGTCCGCTCAATGGTCTACCTATTGCGTGACTTGAGAATGGGTGCTTGCAGGGCAAGAATAGTTCGTTAAGGAAGTTTCTTAGAAAATGTCAGGAGGAGCGCATAATTCCTAGGAAAATTTCATGTTATTAAGGCACTGCGCGTCGGCGAGTCTGCGAATGTCAGTGTTTAAAAAGTTTTCACTCCGAGAACTTTCTTAAAGGTGACTGCAATCCACGTGATTTCACAGGTCATCCTTTGGTCTAAAATGATAAATTTCATTACCCAGCTATTCTCAGTAGACTAAACAAAATTTGTCGTAAATATCCGCGTAAACTTTGTGCAAGGTTTTGTTGTAATTTATCTGCGTATATTTCAAATTAATATTTGAACAAAAGAATTTTATAGAAGCGATAAGTAAAAATAGAGTTGATATTTATGAAAACTACATGTAGTCTACATTGGTTTATAAATCCAGTCTGGAGTATTTACAGAGAAGTTAATTATATTTTCCAGTATTCTATTTTCCAAAAATAAATTTATCTCAATGAGGAAAATCGTCTTTAAACACCCCAGTTATTATAAATATCTGTATTGTCTGAAAAACTAGTGATTCAATATTTTAGTATGCACACCAAATTATTTAATAATTGTCTCTAAACTTTGGGTCAAGGAACATTCGGAGTAGAATCTATTTAGTTACTTGAACATATTAGAAACTCCCTGATGCAATTAGCACATAATCAATACATTAGTTAAATTAAGTTATGGAGAAATTTTCTCAGGGGTATTGTGTACAGTGTTTGATTAAATTGATAAATAAAATACACGAGGGATTCATCATGATGAGGACTATACACTTCAGTTCTTTTACGCAGTATTTAATTTGTAATTAAAACTTTATTTTCCTTCGCTTTCCTTATACTTTGCCTTGCACGATCTTCTATAAGAAAGTTTTTATACAACTTGCAGATTGCCGTTTTTATATCGTTAGTAGGAAAACTTTTCGAAATGGGATTACTTGAGTTGTAAGAAAAAATATAAGGAAATTGAGATAAATGGGAATATAAGAAAATGTGATATAGGTAGAACATATAAAAGGAAGAAGATGCGCAGCCTGAAGTTCTAAGAAAGTATATATTTTACTGTATTTTAGATTGTTGTTTTTTTACGTAAAAGGTTTTTCATTTACTAGCAATTACGATCCGCGCGCTCTCTGAATCTGAATTAGTAAGAAGTTACTAATGAAATAGTGCTTATTTGTTTACTAATTCTACTACTAATTCACAGTAGGAAACTACTCATTCATTAGTAACTTCTTACTAATTTAGATTTAGAGAGCGATTTACGCGCAACTAAATTCTCGTTTTTACACACCTTTTGCTAAAAAGAATTAGAGGATTCTAAACAATTTCAAATTAAAGGATGTAAAGATCTTTTAAGGGTTTTCTAAAGTACACAAAATAATTGAGAATTTTTAATCCTAGAAATATAAAAACTTGTAATTCCTTCTCTAATTTCAGGAATCTTTACAAGTTTCATAAAATTTCTGTGAAATTCCTTTAAATTTTGTAAAATGCTTTGATATTCCTTAAAATTACTTAAAATTACTTAAAATTACTTAAAACTCTTGAAATTCCTAAAAATCAACTGAAATTTTGTAAAATCTCTTAAATTCATTCGAAATCTTTAAAATTACACAATATCCCATAAAATATCTTAAAATCCCTTTAACATCCTTCAAAATCTGTTGAAATTTCTTTAAATTTCGTAAATTCCCTTGATAATCTTTGATATTTCTTAAAATGCCACAACTTATTGTTATATCCCTTCAAATTACTTAAAATCCTATGAAATCTTATGGGATTACTTTAAATTTCGTAAAATCACTTATATTCATTAAAATTACTCAAAAACCCATGAAGTATCATTAAATCTCTTAAAATTACTCAAAATTCCATGAAATATCGTTACATAATTTCTAATTCTTGAAAATCCAATAAAATCTAATCAAATCTCTTAAATATTCTATAAATTAAATTCCTTAAAATTACTTAATATCCCATAAAATATCTTAAAATCCTTCGAAATCTCGTGAAATTCTTTTAAATGGCGTAAAATCTCTTATTCCTTAGAATTACTTAAAAGTACCACCAAATCCCATAAAGTTACTTAAAACACCATGAAATCTTGTGAAATCCCCTGAAATTCTTAAAAATCCAATGAAATCACGTAAATCTCTAGAAATCCATTAAGGAGTTGCACCATCCTGACACTCGTAAAAATGGGTATAAAATAAACATTTTTTTGGACGCAGTTATTAAGTATATAAAAACAAAATGTTTATTTTTATTCCTATTTTTCCAAGCGCCATTAATAACTTAATATTCTACAAAATATCGTACAGTCTCTTTAAATTACTTAAAATTACTGAAAATTCTATGAAATATCGTTAAATAATTTAAAATTCTTAAAAATCCAATGACCTATTATCAAATCTGTTAAAATTTTTGAAAATAAAAGTCCTTGAAATTACCTAATATAATAAAATATCGTAAAATGCCTTAAAACTACTTAGAATCTCCAAAAATATCACCAAATCCCATAAAGTTACTTAAAACACCATGAAATCTTGTGAAATCCCCTGAAATTCTTAAAAATCCAATGAAATCACGTAAATCTCTAGAAATCCTTTGAGGAGTTGCATCATCCTGGCACTCGTAAAAATGGGTATAAAAATAAACACTTTTTGGGACGCAGTTATTAAGAATATATAAAAACAAAATGTTTATTTTTATTCCTATTTTTCCAAGCGCCATTAATAACTTAATATTCTACGAAATATCGTACAGTGTCTATAAATTACTTAAAATTTCGTAAAATCACTTAAAGTTTCATAAAATTCAAAATAAAACTGATTTAGACGCAATTGTATCACTCTTTCTGGTTAGAATGAAACATCTTCCCTTGTGACTATACAGGTTCGTGACAGCAAGTGGGCTTCTTAGATAAGCACTGTAAAGCTCCTTATAGAAAGAAATGAATTTCTTGTCGTCTTGTTTGACTTGTTTGGAGCGAGAAAATACAAAAAAGCAAATAAAAAGCGGTAAAAGGGGGGTCCGAGTCCCCTTTTAATAGTAAAGTAAACTGAAAAATTGGATAGGATGAATTTCAATAGAATGAAAACTGAAAAATGAGACTGCGGAAAAAGTAAACGGTGATTATTGTGCAGAGGGATTCGGTGAATTTTCAAAGGGTGTAAAACGAAGGAAGTAGGAAGTAGGAATTAGGGAAAAACTTTAACAAATGGTGTCCAGGCGAATGGACAAAAAGCGAGAGGCGTCAGTAGAGATAAAGGAGCCGAAATTGTTGGCACGTCTGTTTCGTGCGGTAAGCCCCGAGGCTTAAGCCTGTCTCGTGCGAGACTGCGAGTACTCGACCGAAGTAAAGCTCGGTCCCGTGGATCGGCCCGTTTCTGACTCACCCAGGACCGGCATCGGGAATTAAAGGAGAAAAATGGAGTGCTGATTGTGTGAGAGAGGCGCGGATTATCGGGGCTTCCCAAGCCCAATCCTGGATCGCAGCCATCGTGCGAATACGGATGGTACTATACTAGGAAAGGGCAAAATGAGAGAGATCACCGTCAACTGCGTGGAAACTCTTGCAGCTCCGATAAAACCGACCCAGACCCGTCACTGCTGAAAAGAGAGTTTTATTATCAGGAAACTTTTCACTGCAACACCCAACCACGGAATCTTTACAAAGAATGAATCCTTAAACCTCTACGTATTTATCATTCATTCATAAGTCTCTCCTTTCATTTCACTATCTGACTTCCCAGCTCAAATCCAATTTAAAGAGAGTCAAGCAGACATTCTGAAATAAAATATGTTTCAGCCAGAAATATTTTATTTCTTTTCACGGAAACTAGTCGTGCGCCCCAAAATTATAATTTACGATTTTCTTAAATATTAAAAAATATATTTAATTATTTTTTCTCGAAGCAAAGATTCCTTCGATGTCATCATTCATATTTTTAAATAAAGTGTATTAATATTAGATTATATGATTTTTCCCGAGTCTCGATGC
>JAUEJJ010000047.1:8410220-8421782 GCA_032164275.1 Synergus coniferae | reverse complement strand
TTTACTCATATTTACTCACGTGTTGGACATCACTAATTTAAAGCCTCCTTTATAAGCTTTGTATTGCCATTTATATGTTTACTTAATTAGCATGCGTTTTTCCCTCGTTTTCCCCAGTAACAAAAAGAATATTTACGAAAAACTTAAACTATAATTTAATTGCAAATTAACATTTAATTATAAATTTAAATTATACAAATTTAATTATAATTCTAAACACAGTTTCTTCTTGGTAACATATTTTTTTTCTCCTGCCTTTTTGGAGAAAATGTCAATGGTTTCATTTTCTGTGACGTGTGTGTAAAATTGTCTAAACAATTACCAAAATTTTCAAGAATTAAGAAAAGTAGAAAAGTTGGCTAAAAATAACAGTCGTGGTTTTCTCTCTTTATTTCTTGGGTTTTCTTTCTTGGATAATATATTTTTAAACAATTTTCCAGGATAATTTTAGAAATACTTTCATAAAATCCAAATGGTTTAAATACCTTAAATGTTTCGATTCAAAATTGCAGAAAAAGTCACGATTCCAATTAAAAAATAATCTCTATTGTTTGATCTCCTCGGTACGAAACAATCTACTCTTCAATTATGGAATATTCAAGCAAAGGTCTCGTCAATTCAGTATTAAATTCAATATAAAGATGTTTTCGTCTCGAAACGCAATTTCCTTCGACAATCCTGAGATTTCCCAAAGAACTAGTTTGCATACAATTTTAGTGGCTCAATTTTGCGAAAAAAAAAATTCTAAAAGTATCCGCTCGCAACGAGATTACAATCAGTCGACGGTGCTTTTAAAAACTCGCCTAGTCGTCGGGTAATACTTGATTGCGAGGGAGTTTAATTGTGCCCTTTCCATTTTCCGACACCCTATATGGGTTACTTTTGTGCCGCAATGTCGGTTAAGAGAAATCGGCGGGAGGGAAGGTGGAGCAAGGCTGATAGTCGTGGCAAAAAAAGAGGTACAAAGAAATTCAATTTCTAATTCCGTCGACGGATCAGAGACTTTCTCACGCAATCGAGCGACGAAATTAATTAACGGTTAACGTCCGTTCAGTCACTTCGGTCGGTGTCCGCGTTCTCCAGTTAAATCGGATCATTTTGATTCTGCACGTGACTTCCGGAGTTTTTAATCGCGGAACAGAAGTGAGGGACAGGCTCGAGTCAAACGGAAAAAAGGCTCGACAAAGGCGGTTGATTGCGCAAAACGAAAAAGTTAACGCCTAAAATCCACACGATTTTTTACATTTTATCGCTTTCAAATGATAAGAGTGCAAATTGGAATATTCCAACAATTGGAAACTTTATAATTAGAACAATTTTGGATTTTAAGCTTCTGGATGGGAATTGATACACGTTGAATTAATTTTCCTCATTTAATTATGTGAAAATGAACAAATATATACCATATACCCGTTCATCAAACAAACTAAATTAGGTAAATTTAACTGCGATCATAGTTTCCATTTGCTCGATTTAGATGAGAGACCTATTTTAACCATAATGTGAATAGAGCTTACGGTTAAGCTCAATATTATAATAAAATGAAGTGTGTGTTTCACTGCAGGCACTGCAATTTGGCTGCAGAGAGTTTGTATTATGAGAATAAAATCATTTTGATTTCGACTGTAAATTATAACGATTCTGTACACTATCCTTAGAAATTGCCAGTACGCCTGTTTTTTAGCAGTTCCTTAAAGTTCTCTAATTTTTATGATACTTAATTGAAAAATTTTTCTCCAAAACAGTACGAAAGCTAATAAAATTAAGCGGAAAGTTAAATCTGGAGTTTATAAAAAGATATATTGCCAAAAATCCTCAAATTTCAGTATTTTCAAAAATGTTATTATAATAACCCTGAAAATATTTATTATTTTAAAAAACCCTTGGTCTCATTTTACAGATAAATTTTTAAAGTTTTTGTGTATGCTATTCAGATATTTCAAAAAGTAAATTTTTTAAATTCAACATTTTTAATAATTATTCTTAAACCTAATTTTTAAAAAAAAAGCTTTACTATTTAATTTGAGTATAATAAAATAGTCTCTAATGAAAATAAGGAATTAGTCTCATTTCTACCTCAGTCGGGAAATAGGAGCGAAACATGAACTTGTGTAAAGCATTTAGCTTCACTCATTTGGAGAAATTCTAAAGCAAAATGAGAAGTTCTCGAGTTTTCCTGCTTTGTTCGTTGATTAATATTATTGTTAAACAAATTTTTTTCGAGTTGCAAGTGGAGTAATTCTCAACTTAATTACTTAACATATTTTTTTATTTGAGAATTACTCCAAAATGTATATAGTTATATCAGGTTATATTTTCTTTTTGCACTGCATCTTTCCGTTTTTCAAATTAGAGTCCGAAGTATATTACAAAGAGCTTGAATTTCTACAAAATGTGGTAGGAAATTTTACGCCAGGAGTGTTTATTAAGTTTAATTAATTATCAATATTAATATCAATATATTAATTAATAATATTCTTATTACTACAATATCCAAATTAAAATATAAGCTCATTTGGTTTTGCATTCGGAATGTTGACATCACAGCAATGCGTTTACATCAAGAAAATTAACATAAAATAAACTGTTACGCGAGCCTTTTAGAGAAAGACTTACCTTAAAAGTTTCTTAAAGTATGTACGTACAAACTTTTAATGTTCTTATGACTAGTAAGTCTTTCTCTAACAATAAGTCTCGTGTAACAGTTTCTTTGACATTAATTTCCTTGATAAAGACGCATTGCCGTGATGTCAACATTCTGCATACAAAACCAAACGAGCTTATTTTAATTTAAACATCAAGGTTGCAAAAATGGTTAATTATACATTTTCAATTACTAATTACATAGAAGAAAGTGTAATTATCCTCAAAGCAATAAATAATTACAAAAGAAAAATGGAAATTACATTCAAAATAATTAATATTTACACAAGAAAATTGTAATTATACTGTAATTAATTATAATATATAATTAATTAAAATTTAATTAATTACAGTGAAATTACGGTTTTTCTTGTGTAATTATAAATTATTTTGAGTATATTTAACATTTTTCTATTTAATTATTAATTATCTAGTAACGTAATTATAAATTTAATTAATTATTTGCAACCCTGAATATATCAAATTAAGAAAAATTAAAAATTTCAAGTAACTTGTTGCAAGGTAAACAAAATGCAAAGAATAGATATTAGGGTGGTCCAGGAAACGAGAAGAAAAAGGGATGGGAAAATTGAGTGAAAAACTGTATGGAAAATAATGCTGGAATATGGAATATTCGGTTTATAAAGGGCGGATTTTATGAAATTTTCTAAAATTTTCTCCTTAAAAATGAATTTTTTCGTAATTGCGATAAGAATGTCGTTCTACTAGTTGATTTATGTTCGCTGAGACTGATACTTGAGTTTTTTTTTTTTTTTTTTGTTTAATCAGAACAAAGTTGTGTCAGTCAACAGGGAGACTGACTCTACGTCAAAACGACAGTCAGTGTGAAAGCCTGGCTGCTTCCTCTTGACGAAACAATGGGTGATCGTGAAAAGAAGACAATGAAGAGTGGATCTCAAGTACTTTCTTCTTCTCTCTTCTCTTTGTTTTTCTCTATCACTTCCTATACAGGGTGTTCTCGTGACAATAACGGATACACTTTTTATCTGTAACCTCACTGGAAACTGTACAAAACCAAGTTCCTTAATTTGAGAAGCTGGCTAACGATGCAAAAATACACACTTGAAGGGTTTACAAAAATTCTAACTACGTTTAAATTTCACTTTCTTGCTCTCGAGAGGCAAAAATGAGATTCTTGAAGAATGAAATAAGTTCGATATCACTAAGTTTGTAAAGAGATAAAATATATTGTTAAAACATATATTATATATTATATAATATAAAATATATATATAAATATGTTTTCATAAATAGAACACCCTGTATATTATAATATAAATGCACTCTTCTTGCACTACAATGTGAGAGTATCCTTGAATAAGACAAGGGGCACTTTGTCCAGAGAAAGACTTTTTAGCCGAGCAAATATCTGCCAAGTTTTCAAGTAGCTGATTGACAAAAAAGAATTCTGTCCAGGCCAGTTGAAATATTTAAAAAAGGGAGAGAAAGCACTTTCCATTGAATGGATGTCTCGTTAAATATTCAGAATGAGCCATTATATGGAAGAGAAGAAGATTCCGAATTCACAGTGTTTGAAACTAAAAATTTCAAATTTTCTTATTCACCAATAACAATTAACAATCAAGAGAGAGCAATTATAATTTACCCGAAGGGATGTTACAGTTTTAGGATAAAATAAATTTCAGAGATCGCGAAGGGTCTCATTTTCTTTGACCTCCATCACTCCTCCTTCAATTTTCTTTTCTTTTCTTGCCAACTACCGGTTCAAGCGATTAATGACCAGAATGCAATTTAGCGCAAAGTGTGCCACAAGGCTTCCAAGCTTCTTTCATTTTCAGCTCGGAGCAAAACATTTCAAGACGAGACCACGTTTTCGAGAAAAAAAATATACCCAAGAGCTTTAGATTGCGCGACTCCTTGCAATACTGAATATGAATAAGAAAACAGTATAATTGATGTCGTGCTTTCCTTGTCAAAACGTGACTTCGAATTCGCTTGCCAGTAATGGGAAATAAATAAAGAAATACGTCCTGAAAAATGGAAAACTCGTGGAATTTTCCTCCCACTAAGCTTCAAAGCGAGATGGGATTTAAAAGAAGTGTTTTCTTTGAATGGCAATTTGAAACACGTTTTTTTAAATATTGTCCTCAAGGCGGCATTACACGAAAAAAATGTACTTCTTCAGAACTTTTCAATATATAAGTATACCTATTATATATCATTAAAAAATTGTATTTTTAAAAATATACTTTTTCTGCCTTCAAGTTTTTCTATTCTATCTGAATAATAAATCATGAAAACTGGGTCAAAGTTTAAATTAGCTTTGGTAGAAAAAACCGGATATACTTTTCCAGGATTTAGAACCACTTTTATAGGAAAAGCGAAGATAAATTTTGCATTAAAACCTTTAATGATAACTTAACGAAACGGGAGCACTAAACTTTATATTACTATTTTAATCGAAGCTAGTAAAATTCGACAAATTACGATGAATCGTAAATTCGTGACAGTTGGTTTTTCATATCTCTGGGTTCTGGTTTCGTTTTTTTCTTCCACTCGTGGAGCCTGGCATCAGCTGGGTTTATCTTCAGGGTACTTATAGCGCACCCTATCTTGAAATTTAACGTTTTTCTTATAGACGTAGATCGCCATGGTTGAGCCCATCGTTTTATACAAGGGTACAAAATTATCTCTTGGAAATGCCTTATTCCTCCACGCACTCCTACCCGCTGAATAGCTTCTCTATCTCGAAGGTTCTCGCTTCGGTGGTTACAAAATCTCCTCCCCTCTTCCCTTTTTACTAACCCAGTTTATTTCTTTTTTTCCTATCACCCCGGGAGGTTCCAATCTATTCGATTCTTTCCAGCATTCCAGCCTTTCTCGCGAGTCTTTCATTCAACTTGTCAAAGATAAAAATTATTCTGTAAATATTGTTTGTAATTTGAGTGAGTTCCATGGAAGAAAACCCGACACTGATTTGCGAATCAATCAGCTCTTTGAAATTGGAAGTCTACCTTCCAACCAACTCTGCTCGTCTTTTCTCAAGTTGCTTTGTTTTCAGTTGAAGGAAAATTATTGGAAAAAGATATGAGATCTGAAATATTGGAAGGACTCTGGTACTTTTCCATTTGACATTCAGAAATATCCTTGACATTTTCTCGTGTAGTTTAAAGACAAAAATTGTAGAGAGATGAAACCACGCAAAACACACCCATCATTAGACTCAAAATTGTTTATAGGTAAATGTAATATACAAAAATTTGACACAGAATTCTTTTCACACTCTTAATGACGCCGAGAAAAAAAAATTCTTCAATAATGGGAATGAGTTTAAATCTTAGTCTTATGGTTTAGGTTAAGCTTACGAAATAGATTACTTATGAAACCGTTGTAAGCTAAGAGTTTTCTGAGTTTAATTTTCCTTTGGCTTCTCTCTCTTCACGGAAGGCGAGAAGATCTCGAAGGATCATCAGTGTAGACTAGCAGTCGTCCTGCGTCGATGACTGCATGAGGGCTGCTACTCTTTCGGAAATATCACCTGAATTGCCGCACTGTAACAAAAAAAAATTAAAATATTTTAAAATCATGCTGACAAAATATTCAGAAAAATTTTGAAGAATTTCTTATTCATATTAATCACCACAGAGCTGAATACCCATTATTGTAACGAGCTCCTTTCTTTATAAGTAGAAAACACTGTTTCAATAATGGACCTTTCAATTATATTGAAAGTCACTAAAGTGTAATTAATACGTGCGGCAAGCCATTATTGTAATAATGCTTAGGTGTACATTCATCTGTTAATTAATATTCAAATCATAACGAATTGGTACACCTAATTCCGGGAACAAGGCAATTAATTAGCCCTATTTAAATTCCGTAATTAATTAAAATATCAGTAAAACGAAACGACTCAATAAACCTGCAAGTTCCGCATGAAGGAACAGTACTTGAAATTGCAGCAGGGAATACACAAATCACATTTTTAATTTACAAAAAGCTTTCGTATTATTTACTAACTAGTAAATTAATTACGCTTTTCTTTTTGCTTATGCTTCTTACGTCATTGATATTTCAAAACGATTTTTAAAACTCGGACAAATCAAACAAGATTGATCAATCAATCTTATCAAGCGTAAAAAAAAATCAAGGGATTTCGAACTGGAAATGATTTAGAGTTATTTCAATGATTTTAAGAAATTTTAATATTCCTCATGAAATTTTAACAGATTTTGAAGAATTTATGAAACTTTAAGGGACTTTGTGGGATTTTAAATTTTGCAGTGGAATTTTAAGGAATAAGGAATTTTAAGGAACAGGAATTTTAAGGAAAATGATTTTCAAGAGATTTCAACGAATTTTAAGGGATTTCAATAGGTTTCCAATAACTTTAAGAGATTTTGACGTATTTTAAGCGATTTAAAAGTTTCATATTTCAATGGATTTTGAAAAGCTTTTGTGGAATGAATTTTGAAATATTATATGAAATTTTATAATATTTTTAGGAATTTTAAAAGATTTTCAATTTTTTCGTGAGATTTGAAAAATTTCAAATGATTTTGAGGAATGATAAAATAATTAATGAAACTTAAAGGGATTTTATGTGATTTTAAATTTTCTAGTGGAATTTTATGGAATTTTAAGACGTTTCTGGGATTTCAATGAAATTTTAAGAAATTTTAAGAGATTCCCAAAGTTATCGTAAATTTGAGAGATTTTTACGAAGTTTAGGTAATTTTAAGTGATTTTAAAATTTTTTGTGAAATTTTAAGGGATTTTAAGAACTTTTTATATTTAAAAATATTATTAGTATTATTATTAATTTACGTGACTAAATAATAAAATCATATAAAGTAGCAGATAAAAAATTAAGTTTAAATGTGTAAATGCAAATTTATTGCATTTATATATTAAATTATTATATTATCAGAATATTGCTTTAATAATTTGAGTTGCCGATTTTATGTTCAAACATCAAATTTTCATGAAATAAATAATTAATATAAGTATAAATAGCCTATAAAAGTTCATATTTTATGCATATTGGAATACCGAATTGCATAAATATATAATATTTTTTTTAATGAGTAATACCGGGGTACTATTACAAAATTTTTGTTTATATTCTGTTTTTAGTTATAAATTAACAAGCTTATTCTGTGCGAGAATTGCAATCAAAATTGTAATGATTACGAATGACCCTATTACGAAAAATGTACCCCTATGTGAGGACAGATATGGGTAGAAAAGAAGATTTGTCTCTTTTGTATAGTAAGCTATATATCGCAATGAATTATTTCCCCGCACGTGAATCTCGTATATAAGAGAAATTTGATTTATAATATTTCCTAATGTGGTGGATCGATTTTTTAAAAAGAATAGATGAAAAGAGGTCAGTACATATCTTTTAAAAAAAAACATTTCATTCTAATTATTTTTCATTCTTTTGAATTCTTATGAAGTCGGCTGCATTGAAAAAAAGAAACAAACAAATAATTTTGAGAGTAATTTTGCATTGTTGGCTCAACTGAATTTTGGTTTCTATAGCACTAAGTTTTGTCAAACTAACAAAACGTTTTGTTGAACTAAAAAAAATGTTGTTCAGTCAAAAGAAACATATTTTGTTGTAAAAATATATTTTTCAGTGTTAAAATCATAGTAACTTCTTAAAATCATTAGTAGTGTATTACGATCTTTTACATTTTTTAAAAATTCTCCGAGTTATTCTAAATGCTCTGAAATACATCACCAATAAAATATTTTGCACCGAAAGGGAATGAGGAGGGACGAAGGTGACAGAACAGCAGACCAATTTTAAAAATGCTTTTACCTTCCTTGAAAAATAAACTCATAATTGCAAAAATTGCGCAGTCCTGTTAAGAAAATAATAATGAGAGCGAATTTCAGAATTGTACACTTCTGACACTACGTGAGAGATAAACCATGAATTATGCACTTTGCGCGTGAAATACAAAGGGTGAGAATGCAACTGATTCCAGCTGTTGAAGCATTTTTTGTATTTCTTCGGCGGAGCGTAATGTGACCCTTGGGACAAAATGGTGGCAGGCTGTTAGTTGTGAAAAGGATAGATATAGCAACAGGAAGAAGCATCGCTCTCGTTCCTGGTTGCAGAAAATTAAAGGGGCGCGCGTGTAGGCGAAAGCTCGACATCGGAATGAAGCTAAAGCGGCTGAGCTGGAAGCAAAAGAGGAGAGAAAAAGGAAATGGTGAGAAAGAGATTATAAGCGCTTGTCGGGTCAAATGAGAAAGTTGAGATCTGGGCGGTAAAACACCTATAAAGGCAACCACTGAGGCGCAACATCCGGTTGCGAGGTGGAAATTTGATGGTTGCCGGGAAATTCTACCGCAGACATTTACTGCAGTCACCCTGAAGAGCCTGCACCGTACTCCTGCCATCGTAACCTGCTCTGCAAGTTTAAACTTTGCTCCCTGGACTGGGGACTCGAGGAAAAGCAGTAGACGTTCATCTCGTATTGTACCATGTACATTGTACATGAAACATTCTACATTGTACAATTCCTGTTTTAACAGTAAGAGAAAATGTGACCTTTCGCAATTGTATATATAATTCGAGACCAGCCGTATTTCTCAAGTTATTTTATTATCATTTCAAAGTCACGAAAGAGACTGTAATGAAATAATAACGTTTATATATGTATATATTATACACATATATAGAGAGAGAGAGAGAATATGTCTGCTGGTTGAAAAACGTATAATACGGAATTCATTCAGGTCATTTCGTCGGGAGTTGACTTCCTCGTATAATTAGATGTAAAAGTTGCTCGCGAGCATATTTCTAATAAAAACATATCGTCAAGAACCGAGTTTATCCAAACAGGTTTAAAGGATTTATTTTCAAGGAAGGTAAAACAGTTTAAAGTATAGTTGAAATTTTGATGATATGATTTTTTGAGTAAAAATAAAATGTAATATATAAATGTGAAAAGAACTCTCTGGTCTCTGCCAAGTATTTATGAAATAAAGAGCTAAATTTTGTACATTCTCTTTGCAAAAGTTTTCAATTATATGCAACTGACTTCCACTTTATTTTATTTTATGATTTTGCTTATATGTGCACCGCAAACTGAGTTCTAGTCTTTCTGTGTCAGAAAGCGAGGGAGCTTTGCAGGAGCTTTCATTCATAGTGGTTTCTCTGAATGAACAGAATAATAAAGTGAAAAGGCAAGTTAACATCAGTATCTTTTGAATATATGTGAATGCCAGTATAATTCTACTTGAATTAGGGAAATTAAGCTCCGTTTCTAAGAAGCATATAAATATATTTTTAGGTCAGATCGCAATATAATCTTTCGATGAAAATATGCATCAGAGTGGCTACAAGATTCAATTTTTCGATTTCCCTTACATTTCCGTGACTTTCAGACAAATTTCCCTGACAGAAAAGTATTAAAAATGCGACAAAACTTTCAGTAATAATACTATTGAAATTTTTCAATAATTTCGTATATCACTTTAAATTTTTTGAAACTCAATGAAATTTTCTGAAATCCACTAAAAATCTATGGAATTTTTTTAAAATATGAAAATCTCCTATAATCCTTCAAAATTCCACAATAAACTTTAAAGTCACTTGAAGTCACTTAAAATTCGTAAGAAATGCCTAAAATTCACGACAACTTTGGGAAATTTGTTTAATTCCTTGAAATTTCTTGCAATTTCTAGAAACGTGTTAAAATATCCACGATATCTCTTAAAATTTACTAATTTAAAATCCTTGGGAAGTTTCTAAAATGTCAATTTCTATTTTCCCTGACATTTCCCCAACTTCCGTGATAATAATTTTATTCTTCGAGTTTTCCCTAACAATCTTGACTTTCTTGTAATGTGGCCACCCTGTTTATTATTATTATTTTAAAAAAAATCAATTTCTTTTCTTTAATGTTACTTTTAAGGGTAGTTGGAAAGGAAAAAAGAACATCCTTATAAAGTTATGAATCCCTAACCAAGTTAAAAAAAGCATGTTGGAATTCACAGCTTGTAAAGCATGACTTTAACCGCCTTGAAAGGATTATCCCGGTCAGTAGAAAGTCTAAAAGTTTGTTTTTCCAGGCGTGCATCGCGTGTATAGGGTCGATGGCACAACAGACATAACAGCGTTGAATATTTAAGCTTCTTGCGAGCCGATCTGGCAGTCGAGCTCCCAAAGTCCCGAGGGTGGTTGGCTGTGTACCCCACCCACCCGCTTACTATTCTTTTACCTTTTTCCCTTGGATTCCTTATACAACTATTCACGAAACCTTCTCTTTTCTTCTACCTCCACTAGACGTCTCTCCGGGTCAATGAAAACTTTAAATTTCGTTTTTCCAAGCTACCCTCGCACGTAGTTACGAATACAGCGTATCGAGTCGTAGCTCGCGACCTAGTGCTGAAAGCGCAGCAATGCTGATTTCCCAACGGGTATCACCCGTCTATAAATCCATACCCAAGGGTTGTTTAGCAGTCGACACGGGGGTGAGGTGTCTCGATGCCAAGAGCATTCTCTATTTTTGATCCGTCAGGGACCGGCTTGTCCGGCTCGGAAGGAAAAAGGGGAAGTTCAGGCGAAAAACAGTCGTGAGGCGGAAAGGAAAGCTTACGATGTATTAAGAATAAACGAAGGGCACTTGTGAGAAACAAGTACGAGGAACTGAGAATCCTCCTGAGGACGAGGATTGTAGTCGAGAAGAAAACCGTGACGGAAATCGTTTCTAAAAATCTATTTTAAATGGGCTGAATTTTGGAAATGGGAATTTTCACTTTCTCTGAATTTAGGGTATGGGATCATCCATTTATTACATGACAACATATGTTCATTTTTATATGATTTTCATTAATCTGATTTTTTCGCTTTTAATACTTTTCTAAATAATTTTTCTACTTCACTAAGAAAAATAAATAATAAATTAAAATATT
>JAUEJJ010000047.1:8325774-8336695 GCA_032164275.1 Synergus coniferae | reverse complement strand
CACTTAAAGATTTTTATAGCCATAATGAATTCATGTTTTAACTTGTAAGAGTTTACTTTTGTACTTTTAGGTTAAGTTTTCTTAAGAAACAATCAATTAATATTTATACACATGTTTCAATTTATTTAACATCCGTCTAATTTATTATAAGCTGAATTATAGTTTAGCATGGACATGAACAACTATTGACTTCAAGCTATAGTTTGCACATATTTTTTTAATTTCCCGCCAATTTTTTAGTGGTGTCATCTAATAATTTGTTGGTTTTGTGGTGTTTTATACCGATAAACAAATGTTATATTTTAAAGTTCGCGCCATTTTTAAATATCCAGCCATTTTTGTTTACATTTGCCGCCATTTTCTAATGTTACATTTTTAATTTCCCACCACAGTGATCTACCTTACCGAATGTAGGTAAAACAGGGAGTTGCCGACCGCCGTATTACCGACGGCGGCTGGAACTACGTAGCTGAGCCCGAACCCGCCTAGCTATACTACTTAAATTATATATATATATATATATATATATATATATATATTTGTGTACAATATGTGTATATGTATAATTATAGATTTGAATGTGAAGTTTAGAGTATACGTCACGTTTTTGTTTCTTTTATTTTTTGCTATTCTGATTGTAGGGGAGATTGGTGTGAGATGAACATACGGGGTCAAATGAGACAGGATTTAGAATTTGAAATTTTAATGGTTTTTATTTTTAATTTATTAAATCTTTTTATTACGAGATATTCAATATCATTATTTATGTTATTCCTAAAATAAGCAGTAATGAAAGCAGTATATTTTGGGAGAAAATCGGGGAGAAAATTCAGTGTCTCATTTGACCCCGTATGCTCAACTCGCCCCGCTCTCCCCTAGCACGTTTTGCTAATGAGTCAGTAATTCGGTGCGCGCGGTCTGTGTGCATCATTTTACTACAGTTGTTTGCCAATACTAGAATAATTCTAGTTTTTATTCTAAAATATTGTATAATTTTGCAAGTAGCTACGAGTTGCAATTGAACTTAGTAAATATTATTAAAATTTGTCTTTTGATCTTCATTGCAAAGTTCAGATAATAAAATCTAGGATGATTTTTAACAAAAAATACAAACAAATGTTTCTCAGTGCATGAGTAAAGGTCGACACTTCGAAAATATCATAAATTAAACCTCAAACACTTTATAACATGATAGAAAAGGTCACATTAAAATATCTTGTGTAGTTTAAAAATACCAAATGATTCATTTTGGAAATTTATTTATAGTCACCCTGTATTTTTTAAAAGCAGATAAGTTTTAGCCGTTTTAAACACAAATTAGCATGTACCATATTTGTGTCTTGTACAGCAACAATTTTCAAAAACCAAAAACTTACCTGGAAAGTTTTGTTACCACGTCTTTTCTGAATAAAATACTGTATAATGTATTTATTGTATCGACTTGAAAATCTGAACTTTGTTCGTCTGACTCTTCAGGATTTATAACCACTCCGTCTATACTAGGTCCAAAAGCTGGTGCAAATTTTAATTCTTGTATTGGGACAGACAGCAAGGCATCCAATGGAGTATCTCTCAAACACTGGAGTAGGGCTTGAGAGTCTGTAGAACTCTGCGAAATGAAAGAAACATACACTTAATGAAATACACTTAATAAAAGATACCCATTAAAAAAAAAGAGATTTACTTTTTAAATATCGTGATATTTTATAAAGTTACGATGAAAAATTCGAACTTTTTTTAATAATTTTTATCTTAGTGGTTAAAGTAATAGTAGAATATATAAACTAATTTCCTTTAAAAAAACGTTGGTATGTAACATAATTGATTTAAATTAATAAAATGATTGTAACTACTTTTAAAGAAATCGAATGATGTAATTAAAAATCCTACAAGAAAATTAAGCTATGAGTATGTAATATATTGCGAACATGTTTATTAACGTTTATAAATTTATAAAATAAAAAAAATCTCTGTGAAGAAGACCGGTGTTCATGAAATGATCACATTATTAAGATTAACTTGGGTAATTTGGTAGTGCAGATATTTGATTTGTGGTTCCATTTGTCGGAGAGAAAACTGATAAGATCGCGTAGGTTGTACACTTTCGTCTCGAAGAAAATCAACAGTGTCAACACCCTTATAGGAATCGGATAGAAAACGGACAAAAATGAACTTGGGTATTTGCAAATATTTAATTTGTAGTTACATTTGTCAGACAGAACCCGAATAGAACCAGAAAGAATATTTCCACTATATAATTTTTGTTTCTCTTTCTCGCATAGGAACCGGATAAAACCGGAGATTCCGAAAATACTCTTATCCGGCCTCTATCCGATTTCTATATGTTTTTTTTCCAACATTTAATCCAAAGCTCATTCGAAGAAATTTTTTTAATCCGAAGCTCATTCGAAAATTTTTTTTTTCACTCGTTCGAACTTTCATTCGGAATGAATCTGAGGCTAATTCGAAACAATTTCTTAATTCGACCTATTTAGGAGATTTGGATTAGATTGGATTGATTCGGATGTGAATTTGAGTTTTGATTTCGGATTAGCTTGAAAAAATTTGGATAAGAAAGATAAGATTACTTCGGATTGGCTAGGATTAATTTAAATAGGAATTTTGGTGTTGAATTCGTATTTGGTCAAATTGATTTGGATAGGAATTTTGGTTTTGAATTCGAACTAGGTCGTATTGATTTGGATAGAAATCTTTGTTTTGATCTCGAATTAGTTCAGATACATTTGGATGGCATTCTTCATATTTCATAGAATCGGAATACAAATGATTCGTTCGAATACATATTTCGGAATGAAACGGATTCAGGCGAATAGTAATTTTTATAACTTGATGTACATTTCTATACTTTATGGAAAACTAAACATTCTTACTAACCTTAGAGCAATTCAAGTGCTTTGAAATATGTATGGCATATCTAGATGCTCCTCTTATTAACGCCCACGGTGATAATGCACTTCCAGACATTAGTACACTCCGATGAAACAATAAACCTGAAAAATTGAACTTATTTCATAGCTTATATCTGTAACCTTTCATTATTAAAATCTTCTTAGAAACGAAGTAGTAGTTTTAGATTGCTATTTAATTATTAACACACCGTCAGGTACAGCGTGACTGGTCATAAGAAAATTAACACAAGCTGCTCCAGTTCCGTGTCCAACAAGTGTTACATTCCCAGGATCGCCCCCAAAATAGACTATGTTTTCATGCACCCAATGTAATGCTGCAATTTGATCCATAAGTCCATAATTCGCTGGAGAGCGTAAGTTCGAACCCATATTAACATTTAGAAATCCTGAAAATAAATGTTTAGTAATGAATAATAATACCCAGACTGATGCATATATATGTGTCATCATATGCGATGCATATCGCTCACACATCATAGGTGGTCACGTGTGAGGCGGTAAAACGCAATAATTTTCATTTATATTTAAAAAACTCCTACTTCTTCATTGCGTGAAATGAATTTTATTATTTTAAAGGCATTTTAAATTTTCGCACTTTACTCGCATTTGACTGGCACGTGTGTATTTCTCACGACGTGCGAACGATATGCGTCACATATAATGACGCATATGTCTACATCAGTGAGTTCACGTGTGCGTCGCACGATTGTTATGTGGGTATTTATAATTATACACAAAAATACTTTGTCTCCTTACTTATTGTTAGTGATGGGAGATCAGTTAAATTTGACGAGAAGTACAAGAAAGGGTGAAAGATAAGTAAGAAATGTTATATACCTAAAATTCCCAATCTGTAGTTTATGGTAACAACTACTACACCACCATAGCTAGCTAATACACTTCCATCGTATGGGTTACCGCTGCTCCATTCATAACTTTCTCCATGGATAAATACAATTACAGGATATTTTTTGCTAGCAATATCTCTGGTACCAGCTAGAATATAAATTCACAATTTAAGATTAATAAAATCAAATGATGGACGAATAGGTAGATCGAAAATGAAAAGGCAGATATGCCCTTTTTTCATTACAAATCCCAGATACCACCTTATTCTCTCCAACGTCCAAGTACTACTACACTATACCCACACATATAACCTCTTTCTAAGGGCATTAACTAGCATTTCCGATCCCCGATTGATACGTTCCATTAAATCGCTTATTCACCCTCTTATTCACATATGATGGAAGGTGGGGTAAGACGGGGTAGTAGGGTAAGATGAGATTCTCTAAAAATCTAAGCATCCAATGTTTGATAACTCCCTCTCACACCTTTTAAGCATTGCTAGTTATATGGCTCTGGACAAATATAATATGTGTGGATGCGGTAAATATAACTTAATTTTTCGATCGTTTGATCTAATTCTCAACATTTTTTCTGGGTGGGATATCCAGTAAATATAAGTTTCTGTGACCAATATTCGTATGCATCATACAACTTGATTCAATTGAGGGTACGGATAAAATAAAGGGCCGCGCGTTCGAAAGGCAGAAAAATTTTGTCCATGCTGTGAAATCTGCCACGTACGTTACAGCGTCGACAATACTTTTTCTCCCTTTCGATCGCGCTGCCCTTTATTTGATCGGTACCCTCAATTACTGCCAGTAATGTCTCTTTGCTCTTTTATAATTTCAAAAACTCAATATATTTTAAGTCCATTTGGGGTAAAATGTGGTACTAACTACCACATCTCCATATAAAAAAGATGTAAAAGAGATGCAAAAAAAGAAAAGTTCAGAAATTAAAAAAAAAACGAAAAGGGTCGGCAAAAAAAGTGAAGAAGCAAATAATAGAGAGTGAGACCGAAGATGACCAATGTCTATACTGTCATGGTCTGTATTTGGAGTCTAACGAAGGTTTGATCACCTATCAAAAATGTGAAAAGTGGGCAAATTAGTGCCGATGTGGATGACGAAGATGAAGGATCCGTTCATATTTATCCACATTTGTGTTGATAAATAATTCAACCCCATCTTACCACCAGTGATACCTCATCTTGACATCTAGTGGAGTAAAATGGGTCAAAATAACTTTTTTATCGTTTCATTATTTTCGAAAAAGTGATATTTTTTTTCTGTACTTTATATATATGTACAGTGTATATAGTTCGGATATAATGAGAGTCCGGTTATAACGAATAAATTCTGTTTGTTGCGCTGCAATATTATATTAAATCAAATGGAGAATGGTCTGGAAATAACGAGACGCTTATTACGAGCAGTCCGGTTATTGCGAGTAAAATTTTGTAAACAAAGTGATATTTTAGTCCGGTAATAACGAGCAACGCCTAGTATCAAATTTGTAAACATGTAATTTTGCGCGTCTACAATTTATTTCTTCTCAGTATACATAATGTCGTCACAATGGAAAGTACTCGCAAACGCAAAATACTTTCAATAAGTGATAAAATTGATATCATTACCGAGTTAGAGAAAGGTACAACAAATGGAGCATTGTGTAAAATTTATAACGTTACGTCGCCGACAATTTCAACAATTTTAAAGCATAAAAAAAATTATCGAAGCCTTTCATGAGAATAAAGTGAATCTCAAGAAAATAAGAACATACAAAAGAGCGGACATTGATGAAGTCCTTATCGCGTGGTTTAAAGTCATGAGACATAAACACATAGCATTAAATGGTCGAATACTGCAAGTGCAGGAAGAAAAGTTCGCGCAAAAATGTGGCGATTATGACTTTAACTGTTCTCATAGTTGGATTGAGAGATTCAAAATAGTGTTGGAAAACCACAATGAAAAGTCGACTTTCGACTATCGGTCGATTTTTTATGCGTCGACTTTTAAAGTCGATTAGTCGATGGAGAAAAGTCGACTTTTTTCGACTTTTCTCGACTTTTTCGGTTCTTTGCCAAATAGTAAAATGTAGCACCAAAGGATTAAATTTTAAATCCTATAAATTAAAATTCACATTTAGAACCTTTCAAAACTATTATAATCAGTAATAACATGAAAAGAATTCAAATTCCAGGTAACATGTAAAAGATTTAATTTGAAGAATACTTTTGACAAAATTTAAATTAAAAATCATGATTTTTATTATTTTTAATGAAAATTGCTGTGTGTTTTCATTCGAAGTCACTGTTTTCTTAGAATTCATTGTAGCAATTTTTCTTTCAAGACAGTTTTTACTTGTAACTAATTAAGTATCCTGAATTCTCAACGAACTCTGCACACGCCACAATGAAGGCCACCAAATTCTGCCCGCAAATGCCAAGAAAACTTATTAGAAAATCTCGCAAATACCACCTTACGCAACTGCGCGAAATTTAAAATTCTAAAACGCAATACGCAATGCGCATGTGCATAAGTCAGTATAGGTTGGTGCACGGTAGAATTTGCGAGAGAGGAATTTGGTGGCATTTTTGAGCGGCTCCGTATCATTTTTGTTAGCATTTGTGGGCGTTGAGTGTATTCGTGTTCAAACTTGAAAAGTTGGGTTGGCAGTAGTAGACTAGTAGTAGGTCTAGGCTAGGTTGGTTAGTCGAAAGAAAGTCGACTTGAAAAGTCGATTAGCAGACGACTTCAGAGTTTGAAAGTCGACTATGAAAAAGTCGACCTTGACGGGAAAAACTCGACTTTCGACTAAAGTCGAAGTCGACTTTACTCAAAAGGAGGCATAATATTGCATTTCATAAAATAAGTAGCGAAACTAATAGTGTAAATAATGTACAAATAAAAAGATGGATAAATGAAAATTAGGAAGGAGAAAAGAAAAATTACAGTGCAGACGATATTTTTATCATTGATGAAAGTGGTGTTTTTTATATAATAACTTAATGCCAAATGGAACACTGAATTTTAAAAATGAGAAATGCAAAGGTGGAAAAATGTCTAAAGAACGATTAACAGTTTTAATGGGGGCTAATATGACTCGAACAGAAGAAAGAAAATTTCTAGTTATCAGAAAATCCTCAAAGCCACGTCGTTTTAAGAATGTTAAAAATTTACCACACTGAGAGAATTCGACCGTTAAATTTTACCGAAAACTTCGATAAATCTGGGATAAAGAGACATTTCGATAATGTTTCACATAATTTTTAATATTTATTAACTAGCAAGTGGTATAGATTAATGGAAAGTCCGTGAAACTTTAACGAGCGCAAAGTAAATGAGGTTTTGACTAGCCTTCGTGAGAAATTACCGAAGTCTCGGTAAAACGAAGAAGAGCCTAACTTCACAATATTTTCAGGATCGTAAACATGAATGAAACCGATATATTAGTAAAAATTGAATATAGATTCCCGTACCAGAGTGGATAAGACACTGAACTGCTACGATGAAGAGGCGAGTTCAATTCCCAGCACCTTCGATTTTTCTAACATGATTTTTCTCTGTTTCATATTTTTAAAATATAATATATTTGTGTATGTCTTAATATTCTATATAAATGCGTAACTTAATATGTATACGTAAAAGAAAGGTAGAGTGTTTGAAGGGAAACAGATGAGAAACGAAAAATATGTTTTTCTTCCTTTCCACTTGTTCCGAATTCGCCCGAGTTTTACCGAAAATAAACGAGATTTTACCGAACTCTCGTTAAAACTTCACGTCTTTCTTCGTCAATCTTTGATGGACTAATTGAGCATTTATTATTGATGTGCGCGTTATAATCTACAGTCGTTCATTAAAATATACTGTGTTTTCAATAAAAATTCAGGTAATTTATTTTACCGAGGAAAAAGTGAAACCTTCACGAAATGTCTCTCTGTCCCAGCTTTACCGAAGTATTTCGGTAAAAAACGATTATATTTTCTCAGTGCAGTGAAATATGTTGCCAGAGAGAAGCTCTGATGTTGCTATTATAATAAAAAAGCATAGATGACGTCAGATCTCTTCGTGAATGAGTTACGAGAATGAGTTACGTAACAAAAAGAGAAAAATTCTTCTTCTGATTGTAATGTTGATAATTTAACAAAAGTACCCAGCCCAGGGATCAAGGTGTTATTCGTAGTTTTCAATTTTACTATCGGCAAAAGTAAATTTGGAAGTATATTAACGATATTAATCAAGCACAAGAGATGAAAAATATCAATGTATTGCAAGCTATCTATTTATGGCTGAAGCCTGGAATATCGTAACCGAAATTACAATTAAAAATTGTTTCAAAAAAGCTGGCTTGTGTAATAGAGATTTGTAAATTTCAAAATCATAATTAATAAATTTAATACATTTATATACACACTTTCAAAAATTGTGTTTATTTTCTTAGGTGAACAGACGACTGAAAATGAAAATGAAATCGACAATATGTCGTTACCAAATTGGATACGTGAAAACAATCTCAATGTCAACATTCCGAATATCGATGAATATGATAACATTGATGAAAATGTAGTAGTTGTTGAAATACCAGCAGATCTCGAAATTTTGCAAGATGTTTTTCAACAAAACAATGTAGAGTCCGATGATACCGACAAAGAACAAGAAGATTTGGCGACACACTGCGTTTCCTGTACTGAACCATTATCTGATTTAGAAACACTTTCTTTATTTATTGAAAGCAATTCTGTAGATGAAAAATTTTATTCATATCACTCTAATTTGAAAAAAATTGTTTTAGATTTCCATTTAAAAATAAGGTTAATCAAAAACAAAACACAATTTTTAATTATTTTAACAAAAACGTTACGTTAATTGCGTTTTTTATATTATAATAAAAAAACTAACTTTTGATCACTAAAAATAAAATTGAATTAAATGTTGGTTATTTTTCCCTTTTTAATCGTTGGTTCGGATATAACAAGCGTCCGGTAATAACGAGCAAAATCCGTGGCCCCATCGATCTCGTTATGTCCGGACTCCACTGTATTTCAAGTTACCGATGACTGAAGAATTTGTAATAAAAGTTTCTAGTTCCTATTACCAAAATTATTTCCACTATTTTGGATCAAACCTAAAGGACCTCATCATACCTCACCTTCCCCTACTACTATCTCTGTTGGAAGTACGAGTATGGTAAAAAGATAGAAAAGGAGAAAGATTTTCTATCCCTTTCAAGTGTACACTTTGCATCCATCAAACACTATATTTTCTATCTTTGTGTGTATCCATAATTTTCACTAGGTTCTATCTTTTCCTATCATTTTCTATTCTTCAGTCTATCTTTTTCCAAAACATTAGGATCTCTTATATCCATTTCCTCTATCTTTCTCTATTTCTCAATCTATGTATGTCTTTCAAAAAAAATTGTATATCTTTCTACCTCCTATTTTAAATATTTTTCTATCCTCAGATTTAAACTTATTAATTTTCAAACGTTGAACATGCGTAATAATATTTTAAGTACAGGGTGCTTAAAACGTCAATTCATTACAATTTTAACAATGAATCGCGTTGTTTCGGTTACACCGAAACAACGCTCCGAAATAGTGCCACACTGAAAATCAAACAATTCATTTTCTGCAACGAAAATTCTCTGGACGTCTGATGTCAAAGAGAGGCGGCATTGAGTGGCCACCCATGTCTACAGATTTGACCCCTCCGGACTTCATGTTGTGGGGTTTACTTGAAAAGCAAAGTAGAGTAGAAGGGGGTAATGTTGTGAAGGGGGTAATGTTGTGAATTGACTTTAGCGACTGAACTAATGAAGTAAGTTACTTGTCGTCAGTAAAGTGGTTGCCTTGTTGACCAACAATTCTCATGCATGTAAGTGCAGTTGTAGTGGTACATCAATCTTAATAGTTACTGCGTTATTGTTAAAACTCGAATTTCTGCAGTGATAGTTTTCGATGTTTGTCTCCTCAAAAAAGCCGTACGTCTTTCGAAAAATAATATCAGGTGAGTATTTTTCCAAGTGAAATTTTCCGCTGAACACGAATCCGGTGTTGGTTTGTTGATAATTTCAATTGTAATTAGGATTCCGAGGGTCGAAGTGACAAAAGTGCTTTGGGGCAATGTTGTGAATGTGTTTGGGGGCAATATTGTGAACTATTATATATGGTAGTATTAACCCTTTGAGTCCAAGACCCTTTTCCCGGTATGCAAAAATTCTGAAAAAATTCAGCAACAATGTATGGTCGTTCTAGATTCGATTTTTGCAAAAAAAGTTTTTCTTTAATTTGTCTAATTTTCTCGGTTTACGATAACTCAAAACCATCTTACGAGATGCGGAATCACAAGAATCGAACTCTGGAAGCGACGAAGATACTGAGGAGGTTATTGTGCAGTACCAGACAAAGTGTCATCGTTAAAAAAACTATTTTTCTATTGATGTTCATCACATACCCACGTTTCTGTAGTTGATCACGTTTTTCGTGTTTATACCTCACCTGATTCCATATAAATACCTAAATTCTAGTTTTCGTGCTTTTTCATTCTTTTCAATAACTTTTGTGACTATTACGGACACATTTTGGTATTTTTATTGCGCCCAGAAACTCATTCACAACATTACCCCCCAAATTTCAAAATGTAAAAAAAAACAACTTTTCGTTTTTCGGTCGTAACTTACCGTCATTATTTTTTATAAAAATCTCCCTGACAATTTCATTTCGCTTCTATCTCTTTTAATTTCCAGTTCTATATTCCTTTCTATCTCGCTCCTATTCTCGTCTATACCTTCCTATCTTATTTTTTTTCAATCAAAATTTGCTCCTATTTCTTTTAATACACACATTAAAATATAAGTAAATAAAATAATTATATTTTTAATGAAAGTTTATTTAAATAATTAATATTTATTAATTTTAAATTTGCAATTTAAAGTTTTAAACTTTTAAATAAAATTATTTTTAATTTTAATTTTTAAATTTATAATAGTATATAATTTTTAATCTTAAAATTTATTAAAATAGTGCTTTTTTTAATAAATAAATGTAATAAATATTAAATCCCAGGCATACATTTGATTACAAGTATAATAGCCGGCGGATCCCTCGTCCTTTCCTTTTCTCACTAACAGAAACGCGT
>JAUEJJ010000047.1:8217858-8245748 GCA_032164275.1 Synergus coniferae | reverse complement strand
CATATGATGTGTACAAGTCAAAAATAAAATCGCCTCGAATATTTTTTTTCGTGTTTTAGAAACGAAACAAAAATAGAAACTTTTTTTTTATTTCAATATGATATGCAAATATTTCAAGTTTGAAGTGTTTTAACATTTGGAGTAGATGAAATTAAGGATTTTTAAAAATCTTCCCTAAAATGCATTAAAATCTCTAAATAAAAATTGTTGAAAACAAAAGTTTCAAATACTTTAAAAATCAAAATAATTTTTGAAATTTTTTTTAATTCCTTAAAATCATTTTAAAAATGTTGAAATTAACATTTTTACAAGCTCCTTAAAATCGTTTATAATTCTATGAAGAACTTTAAAATCCGTTAAAATACATAATAAAGATCTCTTCAAATTTTTGATAACCTCTTGAAATTCCTTAAAATTCTACAAAATCTTTTATAAATCATAAAAATCTTGCGAAATCCTTTGAAATTCCATGAGGAACATTAAAATCTCTTAAAATCACTTTTAAAAAATCAAAATTTCTTAAAATTCTTACAAACCTTTTCAAATTGTTTAAAATTCCACGAAAATATTTATAATCCCTTAAAATTCTTTGAATTCCCTAACCTTTCTTAAAAATCTCTTCAAATTTCATGAAGTCTTTTAAACTTCCACTAAATCTTTTAAATACTATACAAATTTCTTGTAATCCCTTTAAATTCCTTAAAACCTCTTAAAATTCTTTAAAACTATTGAAAATATCTTAAAATCGTTAGAAACCCAGAAAATCTTAAAAAGAATGCCTGGAAATTCTTCAGAATCTTTCAAAAAATCCTTGGAAAGTTTCTAAAATCTGTTAAATAAACTATAAAAGCTATGTATGTATGTAATACGAAAAAAACAACATAGTTATAGCATAAATGTCAATTTCTATTTTGCCTGACTCTATAAACTCTATAAAAATTCGAAGGCTTTCAAAAGTGGAAAGCTTTGATCTGTAAAGAAAAGTTATTTGTATTAACGAATAACTAACATGCTACGAAATGCACATTATTTTGAAAATTTCCTAATATATCGATGTACCTAATTTCGAAATGAAAATATAAAAAAACTCCCCTCTCTCAGTGCGATGACATCGAGATTTTTCCAAGCTAAATTTGACGTGTTGAAAATCACTCCTATCCACGCCTTCCGCAATAAGTGTCTACTACCTTCGCACAGCCTTCTCAATATACCTCAGATTCTAGAAAAGGGCGAACAGGCTCCCTTCGAATTCGTCCATGCTATTCGGTCGTAAGAAACTCGTAAGGAATGGGATGGATCGTGCAGAGACGAACGCATTACGAGTAAAAACAAAACGAAGGGATGGAATGAAACATGAAATCTTCGGGATGTGAAGAAATCATCCAAGAGGGGCCATATTCCTCATTTTCAAGCTGGTGAGACGAGACTTTACGATTATTAGAAGAGCGAGAAGGCAGGAATGAAGAATGAAAATTTTAGGAACCGCTGTATATCGTCCCACTTTCTTACCCTTCCCTTTTATTCATAACTTCAACCACCTTTCTTGAATCACTTTTTCATTAAAACCTACTATATTTCTCTTCTGGGAATTATATTTTTTTCGCTTGTATATGTATAAAATGTATTCCAGTTGGCACAAGTGACAAAGGTCGTTTTCAGAACGTTTAAAAAACGTCTTAAATCAGTCAAATAACGTTTTTCACATACATTTCATATTATAATTCAGATAAAAATTTTTCAAAAAATAAAATTAATTTTCTCTTCAAAATTAATCAATATTCCTTCGCGAGACGAAATTTCTACTACATATAACTTTTTCTTCAAAAGGTACATAAAAATATAATGTTGAAAGTATATTTCTTAAATTTTATGCTTTTGCTATTATTCACGGACCACCCTAACGTATATCCAGTATAAAGTAAGAGGAAGTAATGAAAGAAACTTAATTTACTTTCGACAATAAAGAAATAACTGTAATTACTTCCGCTCTAAACTAACTCCCTCTCACTTTTAACTGCTCCTTCGTCATCTAGATCTCAAACAACGTCTGATGAATGAGAGCAGAATCGTAAAATCAGAGACTTGAATAACCGAAAGCATATATGGAAATCCAAAACGATAAAGTTTCCGCGATCACGTGACTTCCCTTGAGGGAATTTACCACTTTAGTAAAGGGAGTTTACCCCTTCATAGTTCCGATCCTAGGGGGGGACTTCTTCAACTGAGAAGCAGACTCGACGAGCAGTTCGCGTTATGGGAAAAGATGGTACTGTTATTAGGCTTATGTCGGTGCCAGCGAAATTGAAAAATAAATTGTCGAGGGACTTAAAAGTCCCGCGTGTTACGAACCGGGGGCTCGACACCCTCACTGGTGGTTTGTTGAGTACACAGAAAGTCTATGCGAATTTATACATTTTGCATGCCGTGCGTTACCATCCTTGTTTACCCGCCTGTTGTTCATTCTACGTGTACACATATAGCGACGCGCAATATTTGCAGGACTAATGGAATACTTTATTACATGCTGTGTCAGCGTTTGGTATAACTAACTGTATATATGTATATATATATATATTATGCATATATATTATGTGTGTGTATGGGTTGGTAAAAATATAGGCAGAAAGACGATCTATCTCGATACCTCGAACGCGCATCAACTTTCCGTCACTTACAGACGAGAGCCAATTCCGACAAGTACCGATGCAGACTCTAATTTCATTCGTGACGTGGGAGAGATCAAAATTGAGAGAGACGGATAGTCTGTCGATCGATACGCGAACTAATGGATGGATAGTCCAGGACTCCTCGACTTTTGGGATTAATGAAAGTGACAACGCGAGCAATTACGATCCGGGACGAGTGGTGCGATGGGAATAAACTTACACATCAGAGGGAACGTGTTAATCGGATCGGAACGCAGATGACATCTATATTTTTCACCTGTCAGGGAAAAGCCTTTAGTAGCCAGGCTTTTTAATTAAGATTTTTTATTGTTTTATCGGGATTAGTAAGAAATTGAGGCAACGGATGCAATAAGGGCACATCGAATTTTTCGGCTCGAGCGAAAATGAACCCTAACAAGGCAAAAATAAGAATTTTGGAAATATTTTTTTTTATGAAATTAAAGTGAATTCCATGTTCCAATTGAATAATCTGGAGTTACAGTTATAAAGACAATTTTTTTATGAAATTCAAGTGAATTCTTTGTTCTATAATTGAATAATCTGGAATTACAGTTATAAAGAAATTTTTTAAAACAACGAGAAGTCATTTTCAGTAAACCATCTCAGTGAAACATAAGCATTTAAGGAGATTTAATGGAAATTTTAAAAAAATCTCATGATTGTAAAGAAATTTGATGAAATATTTTAATTAGAATTGTTTTTGGTGTGCTAATATTTTTTTTCCTTTGATGAAGAATAATAGGGTGGCTACTGAAATCTAAGAACTCAGTTTTCCAATTTTTTCTCAATTCTGCTTTATACAGAAATATTGTTTCAACTAAAAATAATAATAGACATTAAAATTTTCTTTCATACGGAATTATTTTCAATGCAAATGAATAAATATTTTTAAAAATTTTCTTGCTTTAAAAACAATAAAAAAGTTCGTTTATTTAAACTTTCAGAACTTTCCAGTCACATTTTAGGATAATTTTTAGCGACATTTTTCCACCTAAAATCCCACGTGAAATGTCGAAAAAATTTCCACACAAATTTCACATGGAAAGTCAACTTAGAATTCCACTTGAATTTTTTCAGTTCGAGTAATACGTCTTTTGAATTCAAAATGTTTATAATTAAAAATTACAGAATTTCAAGTCAAGACATTTTAAGTTAATGATAAAGTTCGACAAAATCTACAATTAAAAATTAGAAGCCAACCAATTTTCAATCTTATATCTTGCAATTTTGAATATTTAAAATTGAAATTATTCGTCTTAGAACTTAAAATTGTGTAACTCTCAACAATTTATATTTTTGGACAATTTTGAAGATTTTTATTTAAAATTATTCTTCCTGCAACATTTTCAGTTTCCCATAAAGGATTTATACATTATTCTGTTTATTTTCCGGTTTCCCGGACGTGCCGTCACTGATTCTTTAAATTTGTAATGTGACTGCATTTTAAACTAGAAAAGACATTAAAATATTTACTCACTTGCATTGAAAATAATTCTGTATAAAAAAAACTTACAATGTCCATTTTTAATTTCAGTCAGAACAATATTTTTGGATAAAATAGAATTGTGAAAAAGTATTTCATTCATCTGAACGCTCAAAACTTCTGGTACATAAATTTTTAATAGCTCCGGTATCTCAACCTCGAAAGGCTCATCACTGAAATAACTCTCATTTTACAAAAGTGAAAGCATTTTAACTGAACAAAGTACCGCTTGAATTCTCTACCGACTAAATTTACCCTATCGCTTTTATAATTCACATTGTGAAAATGTGAAACCATTGTACAACCCTTTTCAAATTCCTCGAAGCAAATTCCTGTCACGATTTTTATTACATTTTTTAGAACCGACGTCTATTTCTCAGACTATTCTTTTTGCAATGCTACTATATACCCGGCCACAAAAGTATTTCGTGGTGGCGCGCGACGATGCCTCGCGGCTTTCCGGTTAATTCGCAGTTCCATTTTCTCCGTTTTTTAATTTCTCCGGCTCTCTCGTTCATGGTTAGTCGTCATATTTTTCCTTTTTCTACTATCAACCTGGCTCCGAGCCCAGAATCAGGAGTACCCTTAGCTGTTAGAGTGCTTGGCTGCCTCTTTCCTCTCATCCCTTACCCTCTCATGGCTACACCCTACTCTCTTTTCTTTCTTTCTCTATCAGAATATATATCACTTCTGTCCTTCTCTCGTTGCAACAATTCTCTGAATCGAAGTGGAAACTGGAAAGAGAGACGTATAGAACGGGACAAGAGACTAGTCCTCGGTTTAATTTGGAAACTGTTTATTTGCCCACGTGAGAGCTACTACTTACAGAGGATAAAATATATACCACTGTAGACTTGGACGGGATCAGGACGAGCGTAAAGTCCTTCTGGCGAGATACCATGATTCTACCATTCTAAATGCGATCGAACATAGCGCGTTCACGACAAACATGGATAAAGTTAGGGCACGAATGAGAATATTCAAGAGAAAGGAAATATCTAAAGAGATAGCCAGAATTCTAGAATCTACCGAGACTTAGCAAGAAGGGAGTCGTCAAAAGGGGAGATCTTCAGTCGAAACTGCTGAAACTTCACCTGTTTCGACAAACTAAGCTAAAATGACCTTGACCTAAATATGATAAGCCCTGCAGCTATGAATAAGTCGTCCTTAAACTCTCAAAAAAAAAAAACACCCTTTAGATCTTGTTTATTTTGCTTTGATTGATTGATTCATTAATTGATTAATTGATCAGAATTAATAAAAACATTATTATAAGTACGTATTATCAATATTATAAGCGCGCTATAGATTAAATTTGATTACATAAATTTTGGAAAATTTTTAGGAATTTTAAGGATTTTAAACAGATTTCATAGGATTTTAAGAATTTTTATTAGATCTCAAAGGATTTTTTGAAATTTTTGGGGGATTTTTAGAAGTATTAAAGGAGTCAGGATATTTCATGGAAATTTAAGAATTTTTACTAGATTTCAATAGATTTTATGAAATTTAGTTGGATTTCACAGATTTTAAGGAGTTTAAAGAGATTTCATGGGATTTTAAAGACTTTTACCAGATTTCAATAGATTTTATGAAATTTAGTCGGATTTCACAAATTTTAAGGGATTTAACCAGATCTCATAGGATTTTAAGGAAAGATAGGGAATTTAAAAAGATTTAACGAAATTTACTTGGATTGTAGATAATATTAAGGGGTTTTAAGAGATTTCGTCGGATTTTAAAGGATTTTACGAAAGGATCGAAATTTCTTTGGATTATAAGTAATTATAAGGGATTTCATGAGATTTTAAGGATTTTTACAAGATTTCAACGGATTTTTTAAAATTTTTTGGGATTTTTAGAAGTATTAAAGGATTTTAGAGATTTCATGGGGTTTTAAAGATTTTCATGAGATTTATTGGTATTTATGGAATTTTAAGAGATTTCAGGAGAATGGGAGTCCATTTTTTAACTTTCCAAGTAAAAGATTTTCAACGAATTTCATATTAAAAGTTTATAATTAAACGAGGTGTAGATCACTCGAATTTTTAGCGGCCACCAGATTAATGATTTCAAGAATATTTATGAAGATTTCAAAAGATCTCAAAGATTTCAAAAGGATTTTAAGAAAATTTCAAGAGACTTCTCAATACTTTCAAAAGATTTCAAGAGTGGAACTTGGAACACTTGGAATCTGCAATTTTTAGCGTACACGAGATTAAAGATTTCAAGAGTATTTCTGAAGATTTCAGAAGATCTCAAAGATTTCAAAAGGATTTTAAGAAGATTTCAAAAGACTTCTAAAAGTTTTAAAAATTTTCATAAAAAATTATACAACTATCTGAATTAAATTGGGAAGCCTGCTTTTACAATTCCCTAGTTACGAAATATTTATTGTTAATAGTGGTCCTAATCTGAAGATAATCTTTAGTGTAAAACAACATACATATTTCCGGAACTAAGCCCAGTTTATACGACCACTTAAAACCGAGACCTACATAGTTCATGAAGCATGTACGTCACTTTGTTTTGATAGCCTTTATATCTAAACACGATTTGTAGTTAGAACACCTTCAAAAGTTATCAAGACAAGAATGACGTAAAATATATGCACAAGCTTTCGCCCTTGTTCAATATGAAGCACACGTCTGTTCCTGACGTGGATTCGGTGCTTCTTTGTTGATTGCTGATGGCTCTCAAGCACACGAGTGAGATTTCTCTCAACTCCAAGAAGTGATTGCTTATTTCAATGCATTTTATAAGCGATGTTGAAAAAACCGTCATAATATGCTTCTCAATATTCTCGCTAATCAAGAAGTCCGATCCTTCTAGGTGTGAAATTGGTTCTCATTTCTCTCACTCTAACATTTAAATAATTTTCGTGTCAACTACAAAACCCTTGTCAATACTTCTAAATAAAATTCTCCTTGGGACTCTGCATCGACGTCTGTTTGAACTTTATTCTTCTGTTTATAATTCAATCAATAACCTTCCCCAAGTCTATTCTTAACAAAAAGCTTCAACGATCTAATTTATCTCGACAGAAGATAATTGTAAGTCGATTTTGTAACATATAAAATTATAGTTTCTCTTTCATCCGACTCAGAGAATTAAACCATAAAGTAGGCAACTTAATGTATCTGGCAAACGACAATGTTAATGAAAGCAAAAATTATGACTCATTCCATTTTCATTTTTAATGTTACAACGGTATTTTAGACACGTCAGCCGTAATATTCTTTTATAGCTTATTATACTTCATATAAAAGGAGCTGCATAAGTGACGAGACTTGAGAACAGAGGGAAAATTGTTAAATGAAAAATGTCGTCGTTTTCAGGTTGAACGACTTTAGATTTTGTTAGAAAAATTTATGCATTCTGTTTAAGTAGAATTTTAAATATAAGTATTAAATTTGCCTTGTTTAACTAAAGTAAACTCATGAAAATGGAAAAGCGGATTCAAGTTTCTGACTTTAGTACGCGAAAGACATACAAGTTTGACAACCTTTGAATAAATTACCACACATTATTAAAACTGAAGAAACGAAATACATTCTATTTTTAAATCTTTCCTTCAACCTATTCCAGAAAACGACAAAATCTATGAAAACTTTGAACTCATTTGGCCGATTAACGAAGTTAACAAATTCGTGAATGGGTCGACTATTATGATGGAACCTCGGAATCTTCAAAGAAAAGTGTATATGAATATTTTTCCAACGAATTGACAAGGTAGAAATGGTACAATACAACTACAGATTCCCGAGAGGCGTTCCGAAGTTACGAGAGCTTTAGCCAAAACTTAAGCACCAAGTCTTGAAACTGCTCGTTGGCTAACTATCTATCACTTTTAGTACAGCCTTCAACTTTACCTAAGCCTGATCTTCCAACTATGTACCCCAAATCCCGATGCATTCCACACCTCTGGTAGCACACTTATTTCCCACCTTGCAATTAAGCATTTATCCTTGTAGTGAATTTGTCTCCTTCCGTCTTAGCGAACGACGAACGATAATTCCAACGAATTTTACGACGACGTTGCTTCAGCGAGAAAAAGAAAAAGAAAATCGAGTTGTCGACCAACTGCAGGAGGAAGAAAGTCGCAATTTCTGATATCCAGCTCAGAGAAGGAGTACAGACACGAGAAAAGAGGGTGAAAAGAGATCCAACCAAGAAATGAAAGAGAGAAGAATTATGAAGACCCATACGCGCGAAAAGGGACAATAACCGGGCAGAGTCGAGTAAATACCGAAATATCCCTGTGCAATGCCAAGCCTTCGAGCAGAGAAGAGAAAAGCAGCAGATAATGGGACTTGTTTTACTGCCCGGGGTAGAGTGTGTTTGGAAATTGCTTTTGGCTGTTGTCATAGCTGGATTTTGTCACATGACAAAGGACATTTCAGTTCCCTTATTGTTCTCAATGTTTTCAAATCGTTTCTTAAGAAGCCAATTTGTGAAGACTAAATATTATTTACCTTTTGATGACTAGCATTCAGTGTCTCTCTTTTTAAGTTCATTTTAAAGACGAAAAAAAGTGGTCTCCAAATCCTGATCTCGCCAGCTGGTCCTCAGAAACCACAAGCACCTAAAAAATACAATTCGAATTAATTATTTATCGATAAACTCGAGTTTTTAAAAAGACTTAAAGCACTTCCAGTATTTTGTGAGGATAAATAAATCTAGACCTCAAAATTAAAGTTTTATATTTTAAGTTGAGAGTACAAGATACTGAGCGACTGCTCGTAAAGACAACCAGAACAGAACTAACTATTATATAGACTATAACAACACAATTCTATTGTTATTATTCCCGAAGGGACCAGGTCTTACGATCAACAATATTTATAAATATTGTCCCTCTCCGACTCCCCGAAACAGCCCGCCTCGCTGTGTTTCCATAAATTTTCCCTTCAATTTTATATGTTCTTACTTTCATACATTATTACTTTTAGGTGAATTAAAAGCTAAACCCTAGGGTACAAGGTACGGAGTATTAAGCTAAGTTACATGCTTTGAGACATGGGAGTTGCATTAGAAAGTCCAAAGCTTCAAGACTCGTTTAGAAATTCCTTGGAAAACCGTTACCAAATAAAATTTTTAATCACATTAAGGTAATTTATTTGATTATTTAATTTATTTAGCTAATTCAAAAACTTTTCTAACTCGGAGTTTGCATCTTTAAAACCGAAAGACATCAAAACTGGTGATATTGTGCTGACGACTACTCTGTAATAAAATTGTGTCGCAATTTAATAAAGTGCCTGTAATAAAGTTTGTTAAATGTGACGATTTCCGGGGTTTTTGAGATTTAAAAGAAATTTATCTAAAATTACAGCCTCCGGAGACATGAACGATAAGACGTAAAAACGAGACGAAATGACTCAAGGCGTAGGTTCAACCAATGGTGAAGTCATTATAAAGGGATATATATAATTTTGAAATGGGTTTTTCACACCTTACGTGACGGTGTCTTTAACGACTTCTGCGTATTGCGCTTCGTTTATGCGATGTTTACGGTATGCATGTGATCATAAAGCGAAATCGCATTTCTCATCTCAAACGAGAGAAGAGAATCAAAATGCATCTGATTTTACTAAATTTTACTTTATTTTGCTAAAAATCGACTTTCATACGACAGCGTATTGGATTTCCATTCAAACCCACAAGTGCTTGTATATAATGGATATTAACCGTATATACTCTCGAGTCCTGAAATTACAATAGGTATGAAATTTCAAACAGAATTTTATGGGCATTTTGAAGATGGAGTGCAACGCATCGAGATACTAAAGTTATTGTGGCTCTGAGCTCACATTTCTCAAATTCAGTGTACAAAAAGAAAAATAAATTTATTGCAATTAACTCGAAGCTTATAATTAAATTCTATAACTTTTTTGCCAGAAGATTTCATGAAATTTATGTTAAAAAGAGAATTTTGCTTTAACAACTCGTCGAAATTGAAATTTAATTATATTCATAAATATTTTTTATATTTTTTTTTTAATTACAAAAGTTTTGAAATTGGAAATGTTTTATTTTGGACCATTTTTAAGATAAAATCATTTTTTATTAATTTAAAATATGAAATATGTTCAAAAAAACCTTTTTTTAGAAACTGGATTTTGTCACCACTACAAAGCTTCCTCTATGAGAAAGTAGAAAAGTACAACAATGGCAATCATTTTTTTAAATTATAGGTTATATGTAATAGAATATTGTCACTGAAAATATTGAAATATATTTCATGTGAATTTACTCGAAATTACTAAACGATAACGGTAAAAGATCTCAATTAGTGGCAAATTAATAGATAAATTTAATTAAAACATAAAAAGTTAGTATAATTTAACTTGCAAATCATGAAAATTTAACATTTAGAACACTAACGGTCAAATTCAACTTCATAAAAAGGAATTCGAGAATTTTATGATTATCGTATTTTAAGCCTTCTGACGAACCAAAATCGACTTTTCTTTGGACCAATATAATTTTACATGATTTGCTTATTTTTCGTTATATCTGAAAGCTTTAAACATGCATTTGTAAACATAAACAATGAATAACCTTACTTCTTAAACTTTTTACCTTCGTTTTCACTGCACTCACTAACACTGACTCGACTAACTGCGACTAACTTAATTAGAAACGATTCAAATAATGAAATAATCATACATAAAAATGACTAATTGTAAGGTCAAAAAGTTCCAAACAAAACAATAAACAAAAAAAACAAATGAAACTCGATCAAAACATCAACACTGCTCCCTCTATCGGCGAAATTCGGCAACACTTTATCAATCTTATTAACTTAAGGTCGATAAAAAAGTTTCTATTACATATGACAAGCAATGACAAGCGATAGAAATGTACGTGTTAAAACAAAATCCTCCAAAACGTCAAAAAATTGAATTTAAAAAAGAATTAAAAAGCAAACAAAAGCGGAGGTAGTAAGTAACTTTGTGTGATTGTTTTACAAAATCAGAAAGCAAAGATATTATCTTTGCAGAAAGCCTATCTTAGTAAATGAAAACATTTGTGGGGTGTGACTAGTGCAAAACGAGTGTGACGTTGGTCTATAAAATAAAATAGAAAGTAATAGAAAGTTTGTCGACAGTTAGTGAATGGAGTGAATAAACAATACTGAATTACAACAGTAAAGAATGGCCTTTTATGATAATCAACACTGGCTTTTGTCACACATCAGAGACAGTTTCATAACTACGGATGACACAGGTTTGTAATAACAAACAGTTTGAGATTAATCCATATATGCAATAACTTGTATACTTTTAATAACATAAGCTTTTTTTTGAAGAGTATTGATGAAAAAAATTTTTTTTTTCTTTATTATTTTCTGTATTTTGGAGTATTTTCGATTTGATAAATCTGAGTTTAAAGTTTTTCAACTCAACTTTACGTTTAAAATAATCATGTTTTTGTGAAAAGCTTTTTTTAACTTGTAAACATTTTAAATGATTATTAATGTAAAGATTCACTAAAAAAACTAATGAAAGAATATAAATTTTTTCTTTAAGGAATGTGCGAAATGGTGATGGCTAGAGAAGACATCCCAAACACTCTAAAATCAAATGGAACATTAAATTGCTACGCAGAAATGGAAGAAAGTGATGAAGAAGATTTAGATCCATTGGCAGAATCCTATGATATTTCCTTTGGTACATAAATTAAATATATTTCCTTCTTTAAAAAAGACCAAAAATGTTATTCTACTTAATTTGATTAACAATTCTTTACTATTAACAGACATGGAATTTAGCCATAGGCAACGTTCAAATACTGCTCAACGTTTGGAAAAAATGGATATAGAAAGGAAGAAGGCTTCCAAAGTAAAACATGTGAAATGGGAATATAATCCTGTAAATCTCCCAATTGAAAAGCAGCAAGAACTGTTTCAAATAAAGGATTTCCGCAAAAAGGAAACGAAGATCAAGAAAAATTCTTTACTATCTGAACAACTCGAGAAATGTCCGAGGCTTCCACAAAATCATTTTACTGATTACGCAAAATTCGATGGGAATGTAAGATAAATTATATTTACAACTAGATAAAGTCTTTTTTTACACCTTTACGATTCACTTCTATTTAATTAAAAAGTAATTTTTTAAATTCTAGGCCCAACTCGGAGTTCCAGTGCGAAGATACAGAATATTTATGTGTATGTTGTCACCAGAAGAGAGAGCATATCCTCTTCAAGTTGTCGTCACAGCGACTGCTAAAGTCCAAGAATTTATTGGATTAATTTGTTACAAGTACGCTAATGAACATCCTAATCACACTCTACAGTAAGTTTTTATTCCCTAAATAAATTCCCTAAATCTACAATTTATTTTAGTAAACAATGAATTATTTAATTTTAGAACAGAAATCGGTCAATATGGTTTATACATCACAGAGGACGATGGTGAAGTAGATTGGGACTTCCCGTGTTTGGATCCACGAGAAGTAATATCGAAATTTGAATTTACGACACTGGGTTTGGTGGAAATGAAACCGAGTGACAGAGCTAGACATGATACTATCAGCACAGTTGAAGCGAGAGATGAGGAGGAGGATAAAAAAGATAAAGAACAAGATGTAGTTGCGGAAGATTTGGCGAAGATGGAAGGCCATACGACTGCCATGGAAGCACCGCTTTATCAACTATATAGGTAAAATTGATCAGTATTTTGTATTTTATATATATATATATTTTGTATTTTGTATATATATATATATATAATTAATTTTTGCAGGGTATACATAATTAACAAAGTAAGAGCAAAGACTGAAATACACCTAGGAATATCTGGAGAGAAGATAGAAATCGATTCAGTTATAACCGGAAAAGGAGCTGGACGCTTCTGGAACAGACAACGAGCAGTTAGTTATCATATTGATAGAATTGCCTGGTGCGAAATAACAGAAAACAAAGGATCAAAAACGATGTTCACTCTGGTTTATACACCAAACTCATCCAGTACCGATAGTTTCATAGGTATAAATTGAATATATATATATATATATATATATATATATAACTTTTTTTTTAAGTTCGATACTTAATATCAAAGTTAAATTAAAACTAAACTCATCTAAATTACACTACACTCATATTTCAGTTTCGTCGAGCCATCCCCTTCATCAATCAGCTTCTTTCAAAACTCACGATTTTGAAGCTGACTCGGCCACAGCTGAAGAAATAGTTCGAAAAATCAATCACATTTTGGAACTACGAAGCAGTTCATCAAGAAAAGAATTCTTAGCATACCGAGAACGAAAAGCCGCGAGACGAAAAAGCTTTCATTTACACAGATGACAACTCTGTTCACTAGTACACTCGATACTGGAATTTTTGAAAAGTCTAAAAACCACGGGAGCAAGATTAAATGGTTGTTTTTCATTAAACACGGAGTAAAACTTGGCTTACGGAAAGGAATTCAAAAATGATGAAACTGAGTTAGGAATATTTTGCTACTGTGTTTGTAGTATAGAAAAATTGAATAGCAACTAGTGCAAAATTCATTGGTTTATTATTTTAATAATTGAAATTGCAAATGAAACTTAAAGCTTTTGCTGTATATACTGTTCAACAAAGGTCTACATTACCAAAAATTTGTTAGTAATACGTTAGTAATACGTTTTTGTCGCGTAAAAGAACGCGAAATCTATTAGTAATTTAATGTATAATTTTCTAATTACTCCAAGTAATTTATAATTAAACAACAACGTCTTTCGTTATTAATAAGACTTGACATTAGACTGATATGGATTATCTGTTCACGAATCATTAAATATATTTTAAGCATCAAAAATTATATTCTGGAATCCTTTCATTAATTGTTTTTTGGTTCGATTTTCAACTTTAGTGTAAAATTATATTTTATCATAAAAATACTTGACATTGCTAGTTCTTTACCCTATTTCGTAAATAGAAAATTGAAACAATTAAATAATTAGATAATTACCGATTAATCTACCATAGAAATGATTTTCTTTGTTGCTGCTTTGATATTTTGTTCCATCTTATCGTGAAATCTCTGATTCAGTTGAGTGCAGTGTTTATTAAGAATAGTGAGTTTAACTGCCATGTCAACCAAAGCTTTACTGCTTTTAACAATGTGTTCATAATTGGGACGTGCCTCGACGAAATTTCTTTCAGACGCGGTTAGAATACTCAAATCAAATTCTTGACCATTCTTTTCTATCTCAGTTTTTTTCTCGACGAGGTTGCGATAACGGGTCCTCCGTTCTTGCCGAATTTCCTGCCAGTCTAGCTTCTCTCGTTTCAGTCTGTCAATGTAGACTCTCAAATCAAATTGTTCTTCTATTTTTTCATCCACCTTTGTTCCTTCTTCTTCGTCACTCGTTGAGGATGTGGTTGGAAATATAACATTAGTAGTTTTTGATTCTTCAAGTTCTGCAAAAAAATAATTATTTGTGAGTTGTGTGCATTTACACATGTGTGTGCATGTAAATATTCAGTTTTATATCTACTTTTCTAGCGAAAAGATTAGTAAAAGCCATAAACGTAAAAATTTGAATGTAAACATAACCTACAAATTGAACAGGCAGACTAACCTGCAGTTTCACTGTTCATAACTGTCAACAATATTGATCGTCTTTGGAAAATAGACGAGCGTCGCTTCAGATTCTCTTTTCGACAGGGAATTGGCATTTCTTCTTCCATTGTTTCGCATACAGGCAACTCAGAACTACTCATTTCACTCTTTAAAGAAAACTATAAGTGTAACTGGACAACTGGTAAGGACTAAGGAGTAAGGACTAAAGTGTATACCTGGTTTTGGTCAAAGATATTTTGGTAAACAAAATTGAATTTTTTTATAACGAATAATCGAACGAACCAACTTTCGATCTAAGAATCGAAGTAGATATCGAATCGAAAAACGTAAAATACGCGCGTAATTTAAAACTGTATATAGTTTGAAAACAAGTTATTATTAAATATAATAATAAATTGCAGTCTAATTTTTTTATTCCTCATCCGAGTTTGGTACTTAAAGATACTTAAAGAAGTATTACTAAAAAACAAATACCTATGTATATTTTATGCTTAAAAAAACAAGTGTTCATCAATTTTCAAAATCCTTACTTTGACACTTTTGACATAACCTCAAATCGTTTAACGTTATATCCGTTAGATCCGTTATATTAAACGTTTAATATTATAATCATGATCATTATAATTAACCATGTAATTGTATAAAACTGAATAATAATTGAGAAATAAAAATAACTGTTAATGAAAAAAATTTACGCGTTATTTTAAACTTAATTAAAGATAAAATTCTTATTATACAAAACATTCTAGAAATTTCTGGATCATTTGACATCCTCGACAATCGACATCGAGTGACATCGAGGATCTGAGACAACAGAATCTCTGACAGAATAGAGCAAGCTCAAGCAAGCTCAAGCCTCAAGCATATCTCGCATGTCTCGCAGTCTCGCACAGACTCTCGTGATTAAGCAAATCCCCGTATAAAGTGTGATATACAACAATAGTAGAAATCACTGTGAAAAAGTCTAGGAAGAAAGTGATTATCAATCACAAGAATCGTCCAAAATGTCAAAAGTAGATGAAGTAAGTAGAATTTTCCTCCTATCATTTCCACGTGCTTGAGGATGATTTTTTTCGTCAATTTTTAGTTGTTAGTAAAGTATTTTTATTGTATTTGCCACTTTATTTACATAAAACTGGGATTTTTATCTATTTTAAAAAGCTGGAACAACCACTTTCAAAAATAGTTTTCGATTTGCATTCGGAAAACGTAAATATGAAAACTTGTCATCCCAGACGTTAGAAATTTATAAACTATGCCTCAAATTTTTGTGCAAACGTTATGTTATCCATTAAAAATGTTCTTGTACAAATAAATTTTTTAATTTCCAGCTAAAGTTGGACATCGAGGACCTGAACAATCTTCTCAAACAGGCCAACCGACAAAAAACAAAGGATCTCCTGAGTATAGAGGTTAGAAAACTAAACACCGAACTCTCTAGAATATCCGAAAACAATGGCACATGTGAATTTAAAGTAGCTCCAACGACCCAAAATTCTCTTCCAAAAGTCTACGAAGTGAAGTTGAACAACTACGCCTGGGATCAGACAGATAAATTTGTAAAACTCTATGTAACTTTAAAGAACGTTCAGTCTCTTCCAAATGAGTCTGTCACCTGTACATTCACCGATCGTTCCATGGAACTTCGTGTCTTGGGACTTGATAACAGAAATTACAACTTGTCCATAATCAATCTTTGCGAAGAAATAAACCCAGAAAAAAGTAGCTTCAAAATAAAGAATGACGTAGTTGCCATCTTCCTAGCAAAGAAATCTCCAGGTAATTGGTCCTGTGTAACTGGAGTCGAGAAGAGAATTAAAGATGCCAAAGTGCCTTTACTGAATCCAGACCCAGATGAAATGAGCGATCCTGAATCCAGCTTGATGGGCATGATGAAGAAGATGTACCAGGAAGGAGATGATGAAATGAAAAAGACCATCGCTAAAGCCTGGTGTGATAGTCAAGAAAAAAGATCAACTGCTTCTGGCCTAGATCTTCCTAATTTCTAAAATTCTTAATTTTTTACAGTGTTTTCTTTTTATGAAATATACTGATACTTCACCTTCTAAGCTTACAAGTTATCTAACATGTAATTCTAAGTTAAGTTGCAGTTTTGATTTTCTTTTGTACTGTATTATTTAAAATATAGACAAAATAAAAAAAAAGCATACTTAAATAAGATCGATTTATTTTCTAGCAGCTGCTCTTCACATTATCATTTTTCAATAAAGTCTAAGTCGGATGGAGTATCTGACATTTCCTTTATTCAAATTCAATAAGTATGTAGAAGATTTCGATTAAAGTCAAGGTACACTAACCACATCTACTTGTAATACGGAATGTAAAATGTGTAGATTAAAATACATTTTCACACAGATCGATCAGAACATCCACCTCTTTATTCTTACTAGAAACTTTCTTCTCGATCCATTCACATTTGAGCGATTCGCGCGTGATTCATTAATCAGTGCTTAAAAACTTGTTTCTAGTAAATTTGTTAATATACATGAGATTTAAAAGAAACAAATTACCCTAAGAGATTTTGGTAATAATACAGTGCAGAATATAGGTTACTTTTAAATTATCACATTCGACTCCTTTCGTACATCAGAGTGAAATTACAAAGCTTACATACATGAGTCAGACGGTTTTTATGATAATGAGTATTGGCACCTTGTGAAAATATAACTAGCGGGTTCATAATTTCAAATCACCCCGATCGTACAATAAAATAGTCAGCCTAAGATATTGATAATACATTTTCACGTTTTGTGTACATTTTTGAACTTACAAAATTTGTAGTATTCACTTATATTTTGAACTTTCCTGTGGGTGAAGTAATGTCAATATTACTTATTATAATTAAAAAAAAAAAAAACGACGAAGTTAAAAAGAATTCAAAAATCATTCAAACGTAAAGGGGTTCAAAAAGATATATGCAAGTAAGAAGTAAAGCTTTAACTTCCAATAAAATTTGATTGCTGCATTAAGTAACATCAACGTCACTGTAGTCACAATATCTATACCTAATTAAAATAGATCCTAATTTCTTTTAATACTCAGAACAGTGACGTCGAAATACTCATTGTCATATACGAAAGTTATATTTACCATCAATAATTACTCTAGCAGAAATTAAATAGCAAAATTATTTCTCTACGTCAGTTTCGGCCGATAAATTTGTTGACTAATAAATATTTGGCCTTTTCAGAAATTGTTTACTTAATACGAAGCAGATTAATAAGATCAATAAAATACTTTTTTATCAATAGACAGTACGACTGAAAAGATTTGATTTGTGCTTTGACAGTACTGAGATCTGCATTTGTAAAAGTCAGCAGATTCGCAACCCAATAGTTTGTACGATTTATAATTTTACATAATAAATTGTGTTTGTAATAGTCATCAGGTCAGTAAAAGGAATGATTGTCGCTAAAAACATTGGCGATTGAACGTATAGAACTTAATAGTTTCAAACAGCAGACATTTAGAAACAATAGAAGTCGACTTATAGCTAGCTCGGATAATTAGCAACAAAATCTTTCTTTTTATATTATGCAAAAAAGTGATAAAGTCAAAACTCTAGCGAATTATGGAATTCGAAATCCTCGTAGATATTTATAATTGAAACTAGTTATCGTAAATCTTTGATAAATCAGTACTTAAAAAACATGGCCTTAAGTCTTTGGTTCCATCATTGAGATAAAATTATGGCCTCCTTAAAAGCAAGCTTAAAAAGTATCCAAAGATTTGTCTTTCAAAATTGCCTTATCGTCATTAATCTCAATAAATTAGTCTTATTCTGTATGTTGTTTATTCGTTGCGAGCGACTGTTGAATTTCCAGATTAGTCGCATGAAGGGTTTCGGTCATCGTTTCTCTTGTTTTTTTCATCAAAGACTCGACGTCATTTGTGCTTAAACCTTCCGTGGGAATTGGTGGGAGTGTCGTCACAATTATTCGACCTGCAAAATAAGAATTTAATTTAGTTAGAAATAAATAAATAAATCAAATCTTGAAAAATAATTTTCGACAGATTCAGTTGGATTTTAATTTATATTTACCAGGATCCAGACGTTTCTCTTCTTTGCATAGAAAATAGTAGGAAGAAAAAACTACTGGCAGTACAGGTAGCTGAGAATTGATAGCAACGTGGAAGGCACCTTTCTTAAACTGATGAATATCTCCAGTATTGCGCCTTGTGCCCTCAGGGAAAAACCACAATTTTATCTGCAATTGTTCAATGAGGCAAATTACCTTTCTCTCATAAAATATAAAACTTGGAAAGTATTTCAATTTCAAGCGATTCTTAAATTCTCTTACAATTTTTAGAAAAATATCTAAAATCTATGATCATTTACGATGAATATTTACAACTCTGATCCGTATCTTTATCCACTTAAGATAAAAATCGAACTAATACCAGAAATATGTTGTAATATCAGACGAAAGATTATAACTGATACACATTGTAAAGGAAATTTCAAGAAAATCTGATCTACTTAATTCCACACGATTATAAGCTGTGGGTTCATCTGTTATTGTTGAGATTTTTTATTTCGTATTTCACCTTTTTATCTTTGATGTCTTTAGTAGCCGAGTTTATAACAGTACGAGCCTGATCCGAATTAATTCTATCAATAAATATGAGTCCACAGAGCCAAGCTGCGAGACCAAAAGGCCAGGCGTAGAAAATTTCCTTTTTGGCGATTACTGTGCATTTATCCATAACTGGCCATATTTCGAACATTCCCAAAATATCCAAAGAGCTCTGGTGGTTTGCTACAATCACACATGCTTGTTCTTTTTCCAAATGTTCCCTCCCTCTGAGTTCCCAGCGTAATCCGAGCAATGAATTAACATGGTGACACCAACTGGATGCGACACTGAAATCATATAACAATTTTTATCAATAAAGAATAAATTCGAGAAGGCCATTTACTGTAATTGTTCCCAGCAAAGCTTAGAAGAGATTCTCTATTATATTAGATCACATTAACGTATAATAATCTTGTTGAAATATTCCTTTTAATTTTGACATTATAAAACTATATTAAATCTAAATTCGAAAAACATTCTAAATTAATTAATTATTTTTAAATGAAAATAAAAACAATTGATGTACAATGATTTTCCATTATTAATTAAATAAGATTGTTTATAACAGATAAAAAACATTTTAAAAAAAGATAAAGCTTGATAAAAGGTCAGTCACTTAAATATAAATTATAAAGGGTCATTGCACGATGAATCATTCTTAATAAAGAAAACTTACATGCAAGATAAACAGAAAGTAAATTTTAACAGTGCATCATGCCGATAAAAGACGTAAAAAATCATTATGCAAATTTATCTCAAAGAAACATAAAAAAAATCATCTAAAAAGATAAAGTTTTTACAAACCACGTTCAGAGACAATAACATTGTTAATATAGGAATGTAAATAATTTATAAGAATGGATTGTAAACAATTATAGTGTTCATTATATCTAATTATAGTTTTTTAAAGGGCACGAGATCTAAGAAAAAGAAAATAGATATTTAGGTATAGATATAAAAAAATCCATACTCACAGCAAGTTTCTTACGTTGTAAGGCCGGAAACAGAAATATGGTGTCAATAATACCGAATTTACCATAACAACACCATAATAGACGAAAAACTTGAAATAATATCTAAAAGTCCGGCTCGTTTCGTAGAGAAATGGCAGCACCAGAATAAAGGCAACCAGAATCACTTCGAAGCACGACGGAGCCATTTTTTCCAGAAGCGGTTTTTTTCTTTCTACAAAAAAACTGTTTCTGCCAATTTCTACTTAACAAAGAGAAGAATCTGAAGAATCTTTTGTTTTAAAGTGCAAGCACAGAGTGTTACTGATGGCAACTGATGGTATATGATCGGAGCAGAACGTCACACGAACAATGTCGGTTTGATCTGACTGACAATTTACGAGGGGTACGTGATGCATTTAACGTTTCGTTCGCTTTGCCTTGTCCTTTATCGTGCACACGGCCACACGAATCGCAATAATTTTATAGTTTCTAGTTTACTTTTGATTATCAGTGCGATAATGATATCAAGCGGCATTTGTCCCATCTGGTCCCATCACATTCTTTATTTTTAAACCGCTTTCGTTAGCTTTCGTATATGATACATATATGATTGCCAACGCTCAACTCAACATGTGTACATACGTAGTACAGTACCTGCTACATACGTATACGTCGATCTTTTAAAGAGCACTTAACAGTCTTAACACAGACAAAGTAACGCTACGCAGATAAATATTTTTACGTTTTTTCGTGTGTTACCATAGGAGCAAATTTAGATTATCCGGTTTTTTTTCCACGATTTTTAGTATTTTTACTTTCTACAAATAATAATAGCTCTGATAATAGTGCACAGACGTCCGCGTTCACGTTTTTTACGTCTGCGCACTATTATCTTTTTGTAAAAGCTGGTAAAAGTAAAAACTGAGGAAAAAAACCCGAGTAGTCTGAATTTCCATTTTGCACATATGTATGTACTGGCAGAGTACTGGTCGTACTGGTACATACTAGGCTCTGCCGGCTCTGCCGTAGACATACGTTCACTCATATGGTAAGTAACTTTTGCGCCCTCTGTTCTTTTCAGAAGGTAACCCGAACTGCAAAGTGGTAGGGTGGTTTACTTAATGCTAAACAGAACGAAACCTGACGAAATATATGGTTAATAGTTTAATTTGGTTTAATACTTTAATAGTTTTAATACACGAGGTGAGCTGATATCATCGTATACGCGTATACGATATCACTTTGATATCTCTGATATAGTGGTTTGTTTTTTTAAATTAACGGTTTTGCCCGAGAAAAAAATTAGAAAATGAAATTTTAAAATTAGATAATTATAATATCAGATAATATATTTGCTGTTATATAGAAATTATAGTAAAAAAATATCTCAAACAATTAAAATTATAATAGTATAGTAAGGTAGTAATAAGTTGTAAATTAAAAAAATTAATAGGAAATCTGAGGATTTTTCGTTAGAAATTTTATTCGCAAGGAAAATGTATTAAAATTAAATTTTCATATATATTCTCTTTTCTTCTATTTTCTAGATTTACTGTTCAAGGCCATGGATATTGTGAGTGTGTATGGAAGGATAATAAAAGTGTTTATATTGCACTAAGCACAAGAATTCACTATACTATATATCGCTATGAATAACTAGCTTGTATTTGCTGAAGCTGATCTAAGGCTGAAAGTTATAAATCCAAAATCAACAGTGTTTACAAAGAGTCGACTGTGAAGATGCAGAATATTTACAGTAAGTAATTATTGTATTAAAAAAAAAATAGAGGAAATATAAAATTAAAATAATTTTTTTCGTATATATATATTATAGTAAATATTTAATATATTTTGGTCCTATTTTTCTAGTTTGAATGGTAGATCAAAAATTCAAACACACTAAATAATTATTATAATTTGCCAAGAAAATCTTATTATTAAATATAAAAATAACTAAAAATCAATTGGATACTTTAAAAATCAAAAAAAGAATTATTTTATTTTTTGAAAAAGAGTTCTGCGACTTCTGCGGTGCATTTACGAGTTCCTAATTTCCTATTGGTCGAATTTCAAATTTTGTCCAATAGTAAACTCTACTGGAAGTGGGAGAAATTCATGGTAATTTCTACTTTTCTTTTGAATAAATTTCAGAAATGTGTGTGAATTGATGGAAGAATGGTCATTTTCCTCAAAGCTCTTAAATACCCACAAAAAAAGTGGAAAGTCCTAAAACTTAAGTGTCTGAAATTCACCGAAAAAACATAATATAATTATATAATTCGGTTTAAAATTCAAGTGATTTCGTTCCCGCGGTCAGTACATATTTCTCGGAAATCCGGAAAGGGAATTCGTGAAAGTTTCACTGGTTTCACATGCGGCTTATTGCTTAATGCTTATTGAGTTTCAACGTTTCAGAGACAAAGGTGGACAAAGGACGCGAAGGAATAAGGATCTCGCCTATTTCAGTTATTTTTGTGGAACGTTAGTGATAATCTGATAATATCTCGGGTAATATTCAACTTATATTTAGAGTGCTACACAATATTCCTGGGAATGCTTAATTCTTCACTGAATCACGTCGATCACGTCAACGATTTAGGGGTTAGGTCGGTTTATAGCGTTTTATCTCCGAAATTGGTCGCTCGCATGTGATACGAAATTCCCTGATTTCACCAGTTTAAGCGATAAACTGTAAATAAAGTAACAATGTCGCCTTTAAATAGTCATAGACGTGAAGACGTCGAAAAGACCATAAGGTCATGTTTGATCGCTAATAAGGGAGGCATAACCGTTCAGCAGCTAAACAAAGATTATTACGCTATTGAAGAAGAACACATTCCTTTTAAAGAGTTTGGCTGCAATTCTTTAATCAATTTTTTGGAACAACTTCGTAATGTTTTATGGATCGAAGTTAAGCAGGGATTTTTATATGTTCACGCGGTTGAATCCGAAAAATCGAAACACGTGAGTACACTCGTTAAAGGCCAAAGATCCAAAAAGCTTAGTTCAAGAAGATCGTTCAGACCGTCCAATGGATTTGCCGGAGGAAAGCCTCAGGTTAGCATTAATTCTAAACTTCTGCTGAATCTAATCAGAGAAGTCAACTTGCACCAGGATGGTATCAACATAGATTGGGCGATACAATACATGAATAAAATTTGTTGGCCCGTTGAAATTACCCGGAATGAATTCGAGGTATCTTGCTATTTGTATTTTGTGTTATTTATTATTGTCTGGTATTTATTATTTCCAAATTTTTACTGAAATTGGGAATTTTTCATAAAATTGAGATTTTTTTTACAAAATTATTTCGTACTCATCGATATATTTCTTAGCAAAATAATTTCATTAGATTAATTTCCTAATTCAATATATTAGCGATTTAAATCCGGTATTTTATATATTTGGCTACTGTAAAACATGGTTCGAGGAAGTTCCAAATTTTAGTGAATTACAAACGACTTTATGTGGTTGAAATTTTATATAGTGTTCATTATCACTATTCGTAGGTTTAATTTTCAGAGAGAATTTTTATTTATTTAAAATTTCAACTGAGATTTCACTTGAAATTTCAACTGAAATTTCAATTGTCTCAAAATTTAATTTGTACTTTTATGCATTCTTTGTGTTTATCACGTTCTTTATACATTTTATAAAAAAATGGCAAGGTTCTTCGACTCTTCTGGAAAGTTCCATTTTTGGAATCCGGCTGTTTGTTGTATTCGATCAATAAACTTTATTAGACACATTTGAGACTCATTACATACAAAGAAAACATAAGGAACAATACGAAATATTACTTATAATATTCCTAATAATCTGAAAGTTATAATAATATACTTTTTTATTTCAGCGTCAACTGAGAAATATATCTCACGAAGTTAACATCTGTGGTAACAGTTTATATTCAACCAGGAAAGTCAGAGAGACACCTCATCATTCCAGTAATTCTTACGTTCCACCTCCACGATTTAGTAACACCACTAATAATTCTTCTCCAAGTACCAGTTTTTCACGTCAAATTTTTTGTGCTGAAAAAATGTCTGAAAGCACACAGTCTACTAAGTGCGACTTGCCCCCAAGATTTACCGCCGAAGACGATGAGATTGGTGCAGAGGACGTCGTAGAAAAATATCCTTCTGGATTCAAGCCAACGATGGATTCAAGACGGGTATGGAAAATTGATACAAGTTTTATTGCCCCGATTCTTAAAGCACAAGCTGAAGAAGATCTTTTAACAAATAATATTGTGTCATTACAGAATTATTATAAAGACCAGGAGATCTCTAGCAGGGAAACTTCAAACCATCTTCGAGATACTAAAAATATGGAGAAATCAACAAGAGATGATCAGTATTACGAAGAATCGCGAAGAGTGCCTGATACCTCCTACAATGGAAACTTTGAGGATGACCCAGATTTCATCGTGGATGATGATGAGGACGAAGATTACTTTAATGATAGAAGTATTTTAATCAATGATAGGATCCGAGCTCGACTCTCGGTTCTCATTCAGAACAATCCAGATGGCATTTGGTGTGCTGATCTCCCTCAGAAGTACCTAGATGAATTTCGTATTTCATTAAATTACACGGAATTAGGATTCGATAGCGTCCGTGAATTTGCGTCTCAACTTCCATCAATTTTCCATTGCGTTAGACCCACAAATGCAGGAGACTTCAAGTTATATAACGCTAAGCTACCTCCCCCGAATCTACGCAATAAGGAGCCACAAATGAGAGAAACACTGGCTTCAAAGTATCGCATTTATGACGATACTGAGGAAGATCCAGAAGCTTTTCCAGAAAGACTGGTAAGTGCTTTTTGTGAATATGATTTAAAATGCATCATTTTTGTTTAAGTTATTTTTGTGATTTTGACTCTTGATCATTCTATTGTTTTACAGGATCCGAATACGTGCAAGAAGTTGGTTCCCGAAGGTGTGATGGAACATGGAGAAACCGTGGGACACATAAGTGTCACAGAGCTGGGAAAGGAACATGATTATGAAGAGGTTGAGGTTCAGGAAGTTTTTTCGCCGTCTTTCTTCTGGATTCAGCTACGCAAAAAGTTGCCGAAATTCAGAAAATTCATGAATGATTTGCAGTGAGTATTTTTTGTAATTCATTGAATTCTACTGGAGATTTATTGGTAAATTAACGTATTTGATAATTTCTTAATATTACTTAAGCAGCAATTAGAAAAAGTTTCTTTTGCACTTTCAGCGCGTTCTATGAACACAAGAAATCACAATACCAGATTCCTCTATTTATGCTCGAGAAAGGATTAAACGTTGCTTGTCTTTATGGCAAAAAATGGCACCGAGGAATAATTAAAACAGTATGCCCAGATGGGCGTTCGATTGTAAGTTTCATGAACTATATTATTAATCTATTTAAAGAAAATGCAAATCAATTCTTTCATTTTTAATTTATTTCTATCATCTATTTGTTCATTCACAATAATATTGTCAGGTACACTTCTACGATTACGGAACTGTAAAGTCCTACGCCGCAGACGAATTATACTTCCTACACCGTCAATTTTCATATTTATCAGCGCAAGCAATTCCTTGTGGCTTATTCAACGTAAGGCCATACAAAACTGACAAATGGAGCAAGAGCATCACCTGGGAATTCATTATGAAAACTTCATGCCCTCTGATTGCTACCATTGGTGCCAGGGATGAGAAGGTAAAATTCTCCTTACTTTTTAACCCTTTGCACTGCGCTGTCCCCTCTCGACGTTAGCTACCAGCTACTCCGCGCCAGTTTAGGGAAACAATAATATGCATGTGTCACAAAATTGCGCTGAAATAACTCAATTCCCCGTAATCACCAATAAACTTCAATGTCCCCTTAGAGGGGACATCGGAGTGATAAGCTAGAATAGCGATGTCCCCTGAGAGGGGACAGCGGAGTGCAAAGGGTTCAAACTGACTAAAAATTTTTTATTTTTCTCAATTCTCAATTTTTTCTTTGCAATTTACAGGAAAACTCGATGCTCGTTAGTCTCACTGACACTAGGGGAGACGAAGATTTCCACATCAACGATTGGATGTATCAAAAAAACTACGCGGATAAAGGACGCATGGTTCGTATAAAGAGTCGGAATTTCGCATTTTCTCATTATCGGGAATGTTTAGAGCGAAAGGGTTATGATCCTAATGCTATTCACGAATTTTGTGTTGAGTATAACGATTCAGATTTAGAGGAAGCGCGTAATGCCCCCTTTTTTCCTGTATCTCACGAAAATCTCTCGGCAAATACAACGGTAAATGTCCCTGATCGTCATCCTGATCTCTCCGAAAATTCGAAACAAAACGAAGTCGCTCAAGGTAAATCTGTTAAAAGTAAAATTGTCGAAATCAATACTGTGGTACCTGAAATTACAGAAATTAAACCGGTAGAAAGTAAACCTGCTGAAAGTAAACCTGCTAAAAGTAAACTCGTTGAAAGTAAACCTGTTTCGGGTCGTTTGTTGTTGTTAAAACGTACCCAGGCTTTGCTCGCTAAATATCAAACAGAAAAGGGGAAGTATTCAGAAACCCCCTCGTCTCCAAAGAAAGAAACTTCAAGCTCTTCGGGGTATGTAAAAACTTCGGAAAGTCATAAATCCTCCTCGCGTTCAAACTCTATCTCTTCAATCGAGAGTGTTTCGAAGATTGACATGCTTATGAGGTTTATGAATATGTCGCAGAATTCAAAATCTGTGGGTAGTCCTGTTCCTATTAAGAAACTTAAAGATCCGAAAGTTGAACTTGAAAGTTCTCAACCTCCACCTGAGAAAGATAATTTAGTTTCTAAAAATCATAATCAAGTTGAAGCATCTCAACGTTCAACTTCTGTTGAGAAAATGAAAATAGAGTCTAAGGATCAAGTAGAAAACCTCAATTTAGATTCTAAAAACCAAGTTGAAAATCCTAAATCTGAGAATCTTCCAGCTCCAATAGTAGTTTCGTCTCTTACCACCGACTCATCAGACAGTGATTCAATTCCTAGTCGTTCTCCATTGTTGTTAAAAGATAAGCCTGAAGAAGAAAAGAAAGAGGTAACCTTCTTCGGAGATATTGCAAGCGAATGTGGAGGTAATGGACGAATGGAACCCATGGATTGGTCAGCAATTCGAACAGCTTTGGAGGAAAGCGGAGGTCAATTTTCAATATCCAAAAATAGAAAAAATTCAAGATCTGGGAATTTTAAATCGCGATTTTCAAATAAAGACGTCCCTCTTGCTGATCCTGAAACTCTTTTTGTTATCGAAAACGATCCTAACTCTGCCCAATGTGAAAGGGATGTCAAATGGTTGCCAGCTGGCAATGTTAAGCATTCTCGAACGAGTGTATCTCCATTATTGAAATTAAAACAGAGACTCCTTGCGAATAGTTACAAGAAATCTGCGGTTTTAATTTCATCGAAAATGGTTAGCATACTGAAAGGCGAATTGCTTTCTATTTCTGAAGAGGACGAGACTGCCTTTTCTATTGTCAGTGACTCATCTCATCTTGAAAAGTTCTGTGAAGTTGAGAACGTCTCTAAAGTTGAGAATGTCGAAGAGGCTGAGAAGATCAATGAGGTTCAAATGGTCGA
>JAUEJJ010000047.1:8201501-8217758 GCA_032164275.1 Synergus coniferae | reverse complement strand
TTCTGTGAAGTTGAGAACGTCTCTAAAGTTGAGAATGTCGAAGAGGCTGAGAAGATCAATGAGGTTCAAATGGTCGATGAGGCTGTAAAGATCAATGAGGTTCAGAGGGTCGATGAGGTTCAGATGGTCAATGAGGTTCAGAAGGTCGATGAGGTTGAAAAGTTCGATGAAGTTCAGAAAGTCGATGAAGATAAAAAAACAGAAGATGCTGAAAAAGCTGCTTATCTCGAAAGTGTTGGTACTAAAGTTCGCATGTATCTGGAGGCCCATAAACTCAGAGCTTATCAGGATCCCTATTCTTCACTTTCATCGGCTACTGAAGATGAAGGAAAACCAAAATTCAAGACTGCGGATCTTTCCTCATTGATTAAAGGATTTGTGGTTAAAAATATAGAGTTCCGTGAGGAAATGGCTAAACGTATTGGGGAGTTACCGGATGAGCCGGAAGTGAAAAGCAAACCAAAGAAGAAGAAAAAGAAGTCTAAAATAAAGAAATCAAAGGTAAGAAGATCGTCTTCAGCTTCTCCAAATTCGCTACATTCTTCTACCGAGGGAACAGATGATCTTGTTGAAATGAATAATTCAAATACGTTCGAAAAGAATGAGTTACCGAAATTGGATGACATAGAAAAGAAATCAGAGAATAAGGAAGATTCTAAATTGTCGACTTTGGATGAAGTCTCTTCAATTTTGACCAATGAATGTTCTGAAGGAAACAAATTAGATTCTATGATTTTAACCAACGGCTTTGTTGAAGATGAAGATCCATCTACTAATTTGTTAAACGAAGTGGATCAAGTGCCTAATTTAATAGATGTAGATGAAGAAATGGAGAATTCAATGAAACTAGTTAATGTTTCTCTTGAATATGACGTACCTGATTTAATAGATGTAGAGAAAGAAGAAAAGTCAATGAAACTAGGTCATGTTTCTGTTGATATGAATAACGATTTGGAAAAAGAGAAAGCATTGATTCTGAATTCAGTGGATTGTCTTTCAATGGAAACGACCAACAGCAATGTTTTGGAAAGATTGAAAAAGATGCAGAGTCTTAACAGCAGTTGCGATTCCTTGGATTCTGACGATTTGTCTAGTTCAGACAATGAAGTGGAACATATAGGAAATCCAATAAAAGAGTGGAAAACTTCTTTGATACCTGCAACCAATACGGAGTCTTCCAAACCAGATCATATTCAAATTTCTGAAAGAGAAGAGCTTTTGTTAAATCCTGATTATGAGAAAAACAAAGAAAGTAATACATTTTCTTCTAATTTAAAGGAGGATAAAATTTCGAACATCTTTCTCAATTCATCTAGCAGTATAGTTCCTAATCCAGTTGTTTTCAATGATCTTGAAGTAACAACGAATGACGAGGAAGAATGGGATGTTGTAAGTTTCTTATCCACTGATTCAAATCTTGAGTGCCGGGTGTTCAAAGATATCAGGAATCGAGTGAATCAATATGAACCATTGCAAATTGAGGAAATTCCAAAAGAAGAAGTACATTCGACGGGAGAACCAAAGATGAACGGAGATCTAAGCTCCAAGAAAGACCAGAAAATTTTAACTTCGAAAGATAATAGAATAACAAACACAAAAAATTTGACTACAGATAAACCTTCTAACGGAATCATCTGCGAATATCCTGATGAAATGAAGTTGCCTGCAAATACAAAAAATTCAACCTCTTCAAGAATTTCGTCTCTTGATCGAGTACGAAATTCTGTGAATGGTAAAAAACAGGAATTCGTAAACTTCCAGTACACTCAAGAAATGAAATCAACAAGAGGAAGCAACTCAGAGATGGAGAATTCATGCACAGAATATGAAGAGAACTTACAAACTCATTCCGCAAGTCTCAATGACGATGATTTTATGCTTAGGCCAGCGGAAAATTCAAGCTTAGCTGTTAAAAAGTACGATCCGCCAGGAAAAGCGAAGTCTTTAAAAAGTATGCTGCTTCAAATGCAGCAGAAATAATTCACTCCAGCGAATAATATTATCTGTACAATATTATTTACACCGGCAAATAGAAAAGGGATATAAAAAACTTTTATACACTATAGACAGAAGTGTGTGAGTGAGTTTATCATGAAATGCTTTCTATTGATTAATAACGTTAACGAAACAATTCTGTAATTTCTATAGCATGTACATTTGATTTTGTGCAATTTCTATTTTGTTTCTTTTTTTCTTTTTCTTTTTCTTTTTTTTTCTTTTCTTTCTTTTTTTTTCTTTTTTTTTTTTCTTTTTTTTTTTTCTTTTTTTTATAAAGGTATATTAGTATAAATGAATCTCGAAATTCATTCATTAGAATGAATTAGAAGTAGATTTCTTTCGAGTAATTTGTTTAAATATTTGAGGTTTGACAACTTTCAACCACATTTGCCCGAGAGAATTTTTTGTTTTATTTCTGTCGGTGAACGTTTCGGATTTACTTCGAAAATTTTTTTTATTCAAATCAACTTCTAAAATAATACAATAAGTTGTTACTTTGTTTCTTATTTTTCTCATTCTTGAGTGACGATAAATTTTTAAAGTAGAACACGACTTCGTATAAATATTTGCCGATTATAAATCAGTATTATTCAATTGTTTGTATTTTTTTCTTTTTTTCTTTATAATTCTTCAGTCTTAGAACATTACATACTTGTTATTATAAATGAATTGCAAACAAGAAAAATAACAATTTGTAAATTAATAATGATTATGTATGTAAAATAGTATATCATCTTTGTTGCAGTGCCATTATTCATGATTGTCATTACTAGAAATATTCATACATGCATTTGTAAATATCGTGTACGATTTCTATGTTTAATCCTTAAATGCATATTAGCATAATACATTTTTTTTATTGGATATCAAAAATTGTAAAAGAATTAAAATACTCTTCCATATCTTCAAGTCAGAAAATGTATTTTTTAAACATTAATTTCAGTAGTATTTGCAGAGAGAAAACTAATATTTTTATAAAATAAAAATTAAATACATAAGAATTTAGAGAGGGAAAATGAATGCATTTGAGGTTTAATTTGATACTTTATTTATTATAAAATGTAATTAATTGTTCTAAAATAATAGTTAAGGCATCTGTTATTTGTTTAACTGTTGAACGGTTTATAAAAAGCGCGTTCTGTGTCACAAACTTCGCGAATATACGGTAAAGAAAAAGTTATATGCTTCCTTGATTTCGTTTCGAATTGTGAAAAATCTATGATCTTGTCAATCATCAAGAATATATATTATGCGCGACTATTTCTACTATTATTAGTAGAGTTTAATAATTTATTTTTTTCCAAAAAAAGAAATCTTTTTATTTTGAATATAGAAAATTCTTCACAATTGTTTATCCGTAAACTTCTGGTAAAGATGTTTCCTTGTTTTAAACATTTACAGCGTTTAGGAAAGTTCGAAATAGAAAGATTTACTCATACACTATTTGTTTTGCTACGAATCATATTAGAATATTAATATTAGTGTTATAAGATTGGGAAAAATTCAACCTTTATGTTATCTTGAACAGTACTTCGAAAAAATAAACAAAAACTACTATTGACATGAATGTATATTCGGTGGATTTTGGTGAATATCGTTTTGATAATAAAACAGTTTATTATAAAATCAACGTTTTCATTTATTATTCCATCACGTGAAAGATCTCATAAAGTGATGATTTTTCCCAAATTCATGTTCAATTAATATTAGTTCTTTTCGTCATCACTTTATACGATCTTTACCTTTGTCTTTCTTACCTTTAGGCAATCGACCTGCATAACCTGTGTGAATATGAAGAGAGCAACCTATTAACAAAGGGGGATTCAAGTTTTGAAGAACCAACGAAGATTCATAAAAGTGAGAAATTGAAGCATGGTAAAGATGCGGAATCGACGGTTCGACAAAATGAGGAGTTGACGGATCCTTTTTCTCCTAATGCCCAGAAATGTCCACAAAATCCTCCTCCTGGTTTTTCTCCTCTCAATGCAATTGCAGAAGAAGCTGCGGATGAACTGATGAATCTCAAAAAGGACATGACTCTAGATGCTACCAACAATCTTAGTAGTTCTAACATTTTCTCTCCTGATCTCTCTTTCATGAATAGCAATCTGCAACAAAATTCGTATCCTAATTTTGGTATTAACACTACAAACATGTTCAGCCAAAACGGACTGACCACAAATGCAGTCACGACAAAAATAGAGCTGGAGTTTATGAAGATACAGATTATCCAAAATTTAACTAAGCTCTTGAATCAAGTGCCACCTGGATCCCAACAAGTTCTTTTGCAGAGAAGAATTGACGCTTTAATGAAGGATCTTAAAGAAGATCAGCTTTGCGATGCACAACTCATGAACTCCAATTTGCAAACGTCAAATTTTCAGAATTTGACGTCTTCGCAGATAAATACAACATCACCTACAGATTTTCTTAAATGGACTTCCTCTACTAATTTAAGTCCGCAATCATCAACGTTGAGTGTAAATTCCGGCCAGTCTATGGGATTTGGAGCTGGAGCTGGAACTTCAGCTTCTGCCTATACCTGTAATAATTTAAAAAATACAAACTCGAGTGCCGCAAGAGCCGAGAAAATTGATGAAAATCGAAACTTCTGGGATTCTAAGAAGCCTGATGTTGATTCTTTGAAAAATTTTTCGGATAATATGGATTATTTCATTAGAGAGGCTTCCAAAATCAATGAGGACACAAGCAGTTTGAAGAATACGAATCCATTTAAGACAATTGTGGAAGGGAATAAACCGGAACGACCGAGTTTACTGCGTTTTTATGATACTCCACCACAAATTCCCGATAGAGATCCTAATTTGATAAACAAATTTGAGGCTGAATACTTCAAAGCTTCGAATTTAAGTAAAGAAACAAAATCAGGTGTCTTTGCTTTTGACAAGGAGGATAAGTCTTCCAATATTCGAAAGCCTGGGACTCATAGCTTCGATCCAGTTGTTTCATCGAGTTCAGTAAAAGTAAATCAGAGTCCGAAAATAGTCTACGAGGCTGATCCTGTTATGTATAATACAAAGGAATCTGAAACAAAGACTGACAATAATATTTGTAATAAGCCTCTTTGGAAGCCAGTTCCCCCAGCTAAAGAACCTAGCAGGTCTAGGGAATCTGAGTCTAAACTGGAAAAAAATATTCCTAATTTTAATATTACGAGAGTAACATTGAAACTAAAGTCTCCATCTGAAAGACTGAGAGAACTACGTAAAAAGGCTGTCGAGGAAGATTCGCAATCGAATGTAACGGATAAAAATTCGAAAGATATCACTTTAACGCATTTTAAAACGTCTCCAGTTTGGCCAAACGCACATATTTTAACTCCAGGGAAGTTGACAAATAATGAACAGGAAAATAGTATGGTGTCAAATTGTAGTCCAGAAGAGAGTCCAGAGCACACACGTGCTCAATCTCCTCCAGCTCAGATTTCTGTCAGTGTTACGGACACTTCTCCAAATTGTAGAGCTGAGGTACTTGCTACTGTTTCTGAAGGTCGTCGTTTGATAGGAAATAAGCCAGAGCCGAAAAAGAAAGAGAGTATTGAAACGCCACTTACTAATGGAGAAATGATTGATAAAAGTGAATACAGTGCAGCAAGTATTGCAAGTTCTTTAAAGAGTACGAATCCTTTCATTCAGGATATTGCTTTCATGAGTCCAATCCAGGAAACTAAACAAGAATTAAATAAAATTACTACAAATTTAGAAGCTGTTAAGTTGACTGATAAAGTTGAGAAATCGAGGACTGAAAAGAAAGTATATACTCCATCATCCAACGATGATTCTTCAGTCTGCTTTTTATACCGTAAGTGGTTCAAATAAAAAATTAATTAATTTTTAACTGAAAATATTTAGGTTTGAAAGAAAAGACACTTTGAAGTAATATTTTTTAAAGATTATCGAATTTATTATGCTTTGAACTTGAAACCTCTTGAATTATCTTCAAGAAACTCAATTTGTAGTTTAGTTTTGAATACTTCAAATTTCGACTTTTTACATAGTTGACAGTTTTAAAATGAAAATTTTTTTCAGCGTTAAACAGCAAGGACATGAGCATTATTGTAATTAATATGGAAAATGAAGGCTGGCTGTGCACTGATGAGTTCGTTGCTGCTTTTACTACTCTTGTTGGTGGAGGAAGTGTCTTATTAAGTGTCTTAGATATGATAAATCTGAAGGTTCCCTTCCGAATTGTAGATAGATCAACACATCCTTCGCTAATGACCGAACTGGACTTGTAAGGAATTTTACTGCCTCTAAATCTCTAAAAATATATACTTTCTCAGTTTTTTAGTTCTTATAATTAATCTTTCTAATTACATTTTTCAGCTTGCCACTTGATGTGCAGCGAGATTCCCAGAACAGAATTTCTCGACCAGTTCACTTGACACCTTTAAAGTCTGCCTTGCGAATTCTCACGAAGATTAAAGTTATTAAACGTGAAGACATGAATACAGCTTTAGCCAATAAGCAATACAAAGACGGCACAATACTCAGCGATATGATGGTGAGTCAAATTAATTCTTTAAAAATTGGAATTCAATTTTCTAATAATAAATTTGTAAAGTATAAATTTCGTTTCCTAATTTTTCAGAGAATGATTTCATCGTACGGAACTTTTATGCGAACGAGGTGTAAGAGCTAGAACTTTCACGCTTCCACATTTAGATGACCCCTATAATTCGCTTAGAATATTTAATTTTATTAAAAGATTGCATACTTCGTTGATGCCTGATACTCTTATGTTATTTTTATACTTAGGAAAAGTATTTTTTTATTTTTCTTAAAATGAGTCAATCCTCATTAAATATTTTTTTTTGTTTGCATCATTCTGAAGAAAAGTAAATAGTAGATCATTATAAAGTCATAATCTTTTAGTTTTATGTGAGAGTGATAATAGATGATAAGTTCTACTCCTGAGACCATTAACCATTATTTTCATAATGCACTATTAATATGAATAAAAGTTTTCGTACTACATATATTGAAAATTAGAAAATTACTTTTTGTAAAATTATCGAACTTACTATATTTGATAATTGTATTCATTTTAAAAGCAACGAAACAAATGAAAAGCGCACAAAAAAACATAAAAATGACTGTAGTTATTTGACATCAGACAGTTCAATAATTTATTAAAATTTATCGTGACCGTTGAGTTCTTCTCTTAAACTATTTGATTGATAAAAAAGCGATGAGCGAACCTGACAAGAAAAGTCCTTCGGACAAAATTCCTCGGTTACAAGATAAATGTCAAGAACCTCAAAAACCAATACCACAAAAAATATCGCAATCTGGAAATAATTTCCATTCGCATCTAAATTCCATTATAGAAAATCTCAAAAGCACTTTTAAAAGTAATTCTGATTCTTAATTTTGTAATGTAATTTATCCTCTCTACTCAGCTTTAATTAGAATCTCATTTTAAATTTAGAATTTCTTAACACTGATTTGAAAAAATCAACTATCACAAGCGACTTATTAAATTTGATCTCCATTACTGAAAAAGTAATAAAAGATTTCTACGGTGGAATCGTTAAAAAAGTGACCGATTTTGCTGACAATGATTTACAAAAATTGAAAACAATGAGTAAAGAGGAAACTGAAAAGACGAGAAAAATATTATTACAATATGCTGCCGCTTTACAAAAAATTTCAGAGGAAAAAATTAAACAGCTTATGGAAGCAAAAGACCGATTACAAACGAGAATCTTGAAACGAGAGGAATTGTATTCTGTTGCAAAATTTTTTGATGTGAAAATGAATGAAGTGAAAAAACTAACCGAGGAAGTTTATAATTCTCTTTCAAAAGGAGAAACGGCGCCTTTCGTGAAGGATTTGCAAAAAATGGTAGAAAAACAGAGTAACACGGTGAAAAGTACTCTTAACTCATTCCTTGTGGCTGCTAAGGTTCGTGAAATTAAATTTAAACTAATTCATAATAGTCAACTTATATTTAACTAAATTATAGGAAAACATTCCAAAGTTACAAGAATCTTTAAAATCGATTTCGGCTAAAAACGCCATGTTGAAATTGCCGAAAATTCCAGACAATTATAAATTACCAACTGCTTTTTCAAAAATATTTATTCAAAAACCATCTGTAAACGGACAAGAAACAACTGATGCAGTTAAAAAATCAATGGTATCTTTAAAAAATAAATTACAGTTTAATATAGGGAAAATTATTCACTCTGACAATTTTTACGGAAGGACGAATGTGAGTATTTTATTTTTTAAATTATATTTTATAAAATTATTGATTCATTTAAATCCTTGAAACAAGTAAATTTGGATACGATTTTCTGAAAGATGAATCTTTATTCCAGGTTGCAAAAGCTACGTATGCCAGTATTATCTTATTCTATTTATATAGAAAATTCAGTAGAGCCGATGTTGTTGAGAGGTAGAAATGTGCACATTTTTTCCTATGTCCGCTAAATTTCATTATTAAAAGAATTCTAAACGTTTAAACAATTTAAAAAATTTTTTAATCGTAATAAAAACTAAAATGTAGGGATTTTGAATTCAATTTTCCCGCCAGTCAGGGTGACACACAGAGATACACCACGTTTCAACTTGCAAAAAATATTTACACTCATCGTCAATATCGTCATATATACCTTAACTCTCTCTCTCACTCCCTTTCGTTTGTTTCAAATTTGAGGGAGTGAGATGCGAATAAGACAAATGTTAAGGCATATATGACGATGAGTGTACATTAAAATAAATTCTTAACTCTTGAACATTTAAATATCATTTTAATATCACCTTCTTTAAATGTCATAAGCGGAAGTTAATTTTTGGAATGGTGGCAGCACTGTCAAAATCTTAGCAGACGAAACGAAAGACAACGCAATCAAAACGTCGAAAGGGTCAAATCAAAAGTGGTCAAAAGCAACTCAAAAGCTCTTGCCATTGCAACGTTGTGAAACGTGACGTCTAGTCTGATTTAGATCTCATTTGAAGCAAAATTGACGTTTAATTAACATTACTTTTGCAGTCCACAATGGGTCACGGGAAAGAAGTCGGAGGAGAGAATTTGAAAGGATTAGCCAGAATTTTTAATAGTCAAACGGACTACGGCCGAGCAAATGTAAGTAACATAATCTAACCTCAAAAATTGGTTCTAGAAATTGAACAATTTAAGACCATGATTGTTATATTCTAGGTCTCAAAAGCAACTTATGCCGTTACTGCGTTGATCATCGCATATTTCTACTTGAGACCAAGCAGAAAACCAACACAACAATGAGCTTGTTCTGTCATGAAGGTCGCGCGATAGTCCTGTGCGTTCATTCATTTTATCTTATGTAATGCTCGTTTTGAAACGGGTAATGTACCTCATTTCGTTTTGCAAAATAAATTCATAGATTTAGCGATATGTGCGCATTCCGATTTATCGCACCAGTTACAATTATCAAGTCAAATTTTTACTAAATTCTTTTCTTCCGCAGCTTCTGTTATGAAATCATGTTTCTAAATTCCTAGTTCTTTACGTACTTTAGTCGCAATGAACGTTTTTTTTTAGTCACACACAAATATTGAAATATTATCTGCTCGCGATTAATTTTATTTGTTAATCACTGTAAGTACTGTTCTTGGATAATGCTAAAATAAAGAAGGTTAGTATTTAAAGGTTTTTATTACTTTAAATTCCATCTTAGGTCATATTTAGTAATACAGTTATTCTAATTTATTTAAAATCTTCTCAAGTCTTATAATATTAAAACATGCAAAAATGTTTGTTCGAAATTATTTACAATTTATTCTTTTAAGTAAGAAAGCAATAAAATGGAATTCAATTTACCTAAATTTACAGTAAATATAACGTCTGAAATCGTTTGAAGTTTTAAAGTGATAAAGAGTTTAATGAAGACAAAGTGAATTTTAAGAAAAGTGTTTATTTGCTGTTTTTAAATTATTTTAATTTACACTTTTACAAGATACAATTTGAAACTTTGGTACATGTTTGCTTTTTAAGTGTAAACTAGCACACTTAATGCATGAATGTAAAATACAAAGAAAATTATTGTTTCTATTGTTGCGCTAATTAATATTTTACAATAATATTTGCCGTCGAGACAATTATTGCTGATATAAATATAGATTAAATTCCAGTCCAAGTTTCATCTTTAAAATCACATTAGGTGCATCTTTTCATTCTTAAAAAAATATTTTTCTAAAGGGAAGAAAGGAGGAAGGTAAAAAAATCTCATAATTTTCTCTTAATCGATTGTTCAACAATTATTATCGAATAGAGTGACTTAAAACTTAAGCATCTATACAGTTATACACACGAGTGGTATGATAAGAAATTTAATAACTATAGAATAAGATAGATTTTCAATATACAGCAATGAGAGCGTTTCGTTTCCCGCATTAATACCTTTATTTAATTATATATATCGCTATAATTATTATCGATTTTCCACAAAGTATTTTCGGAAATTCTACAAATAGGTACAATGGTTTATAATCGAATTAAATAATATCTGATTTTATTTTCTGAACATGCGAGTAAATAACACAATTCTTGTTCTCGTTTTGAGATTTAGTTTTTTTCTATGATACGAGATGAATTATTATCAAAATTCTTGGTCAAATTTATATTTCAAAAACTCTGGTGATTGACTTTGAAAATTAACTCTCTTTTTTATGAAAAAAAATTATGCGAGTTTTTTTTTAAATAATTTATTGTCAATAGCTAATTTAAATTCTCAGTTTTCCTTCTTTCAAACAGCACTGGACTGTGTATTGAGAGAACGGACTTAGGAATCTATTGAATATTTTTAAAGTGGTAATAATTAAAAAAATAAATAATTAAATAATATTTAGGTCCTTAGAATGATATGAACTCAGATATTGTTATAACTTTTTTTCAACGCTTATGTTTATTAGAAACTTTTTTGAGCAATTTCAGTTAGTTTTTAAAAAGAATTCAAAGATAATGATTAAATAACTAGATCCAAAATCCGTCCCCTAATAATTTATTACGCATTATAAAAAAATCGACCATTGTACATATTATAGTATAAGATAATATTTCGGGCTTTAGAAATTGCGTATATTTCTTTTTATAAAGACTTAGAGGATATATGCGTGGATTTAAAGGGACGCAAAGCACATATATATATATATATATATATCTTATTTTTTCTTTCATGATTATAATACATAATTCAATTTCAGACATTATTCAAAATATGTATATCTTATTTTAAGGATGTAAGACAATTCCCCCAATTATTGATTTTTTAAAAAGAATTCTAACAAGTTCTTAACTCAAATGGAAAATAATAATTCAAACTGTTATAAAAACTATTATATAAACAAATTTATTTTACAGCTTTTATTAATACATAGTCTCTTGTCGAATTGAATTATTAAATGTTTTTAAATGATCAGTAATTGGGTAATATTTCTGATAATTTTTTATTTTATATAGTACTTTATTCAGTGCTTCTTTGGCATTTGAAAATGCTCATCGTTCGCAGTTATTTTATAATGTTGAATTGAATGAGTATTTACAAAGGACTGGAGATATAATTTTTTATATATCTATAGGAGAGACGGATTTTTCAGATAGTTTTGTAGCATCCGATGTCCTGACTAGCTCATTCTCTTATGTAATAGACAATAGTTAGTAATATGATCTACTTATATACATAAGACATAATATTATTTATAATAATACTGCTCGTCCGTCTTCAGAAAACAAGATTTCCTATTTTGGTTAAAAAAAAAAAAATAGTAAAATTAATTTTGTTCTATAGTGCAAATCTTTTATAAAATCTTATATTTCATGAGACTTATCATTTCTAATTAGTAATTTACAGATTTATGTACAGTTTTACGCAAGTGGCATTATTTGGCAAGAGTGATGATTAAGTTTGCAACATTTATTTTGAGCCTCTGAGATTGAAAGAAGAATTTATTTTTGGATCGAAGTTTCTTTGTAACAGCTTATAGTCTTGAAATTGTTTTGCTGCGAGTAATTATATTTTGGTTCAACCTCCTAATCTACACTCAATTAATTTATAATATATACTACTTAAAAGACTAGCTAAATATATTTTTGATCCAACGCATCCTTCGAAATCCTAAAGTTCAAGAATTATAAAATTATAAAAAAAGATTGCAAAAAAAGTTTTGAGTCCATTTTTCATTTATATAAAAATTAGGAGGTTGAAAATAGTTGTTTTTTAGTTAATTAAATGAAAGAAGAAGGATGTAAATATTTCTTTCCCTCTAAAATTCCCATCAGTTATCATTTTTGCCAAAGAAGTTCTTTTCTTACATTATTATTACCTATTATAAGAAAATATTTACAAATATTTACAGAAAATGAGTGGCTAGTTTTAATTAGATTCAGCTAATTTGATACAAATTGCAGATCACGCTTCGTTATGAAGACGAGAAATTTAGTTTTGTTTCGTCCTGGGGAGAATATATACCTACTTCAAAATTCCGTCGAAACAAGATTTAGGGGTATGAGAATTTAGGACGTGACTCGAGATTCGCCAAGGAATCTTTGAAGGAATATCTGACTTCTATTTCCGGGGAAAGAGGCGACTTCTTGACAAAGTTTATTTACTCTACGAGGAAACTTTATACGACCGGCTTAAGGGCATGTCGTAATTACCATATGAACAAATTCAGTTTCCCCAACTTCACATTCGCAATAGTAAATATTTTTCGCTAAAACTAAGTTATTTACTTCTATTATTACAAACGTAAAGTTGATGTAATTGAATTTGTTCATATGGCAAATAACATATACCCTTAACGTAAATAGACTATAATGTAAATAAATGTAATTTAAACTAATGTCCACAGAATTGGGATCAAGTCGTTGGAATAGTAAACATATATAATACTTTAATTCGACATCTAATTACCATTCCCTATGTTTTGTGATTGCCATTAGTAGCGGTCGATTTTTCAAACTACGTCTCTTCGTATGCAAATTTCCCCTAAGCTGAGAAAACTTTCTTCATCCTGAGAAAAACTTGATATATATTTATTTGGAAAATCTGCTTCCAAATTGCTTGATTAGCTGTTATTAATGAAATGAAAAATATCTCGAGACCTAAAAAACAAGCGTAAATTATAATAAAGACGTAGGGCTCCTCAGTAATTATGTAAATATTTATTATTCCATTGGGGACTGAAATACCAGTTACTATTAATATCTACCTTTTTCCTCAGATGATTTTAATTAATATTTTTTTAAATGAAAAACTGGATTAGGTAGTTTCAACTAGATTTATGTCTAAAAGAAATGGAATCAATATTTTTATTAAATGTATGTTTAAATACCAGGGTGTTCATCCAACAAAGAAAATCGTTTAATTTTCAAGATTTGAATTTGAAATGACCGGGAATTTACATTTCTTTTTATTCTAACCACCTATTTTTCAGAGATTCTTAAAAACAAACATTGAATTAAAACTAATTAATCTACAGTAAAACAGTCTCCGTCACCTCCTTCTTGCTCCACCCATTTTGAGAGGAAATTCTTGAAATTTGACTAGGACTCCGAACAGGACTCCTCGCTGGATAATAGACGCATGGACCAGGACTAGCACATCTTAAGGAACATTTATTGTTTTGCCTCGAGCTGCCATTGTTCATGTGAATATTATTATTTCTACTAATATTATTTGGCCTATGACTTCGTCTTATCGAATTTCTAAGTTCTATATTTGTTGTATTTGTGACCACAGATTCGTCGTTCGTCTGGAACTCGGGACTGTCACGACCGTGGCGAAAAAAGTTCGAACTGCAAAAGAGCTTAAGAAAAAGTCTCTTGAACTTCCGGCCAAAGATCACATAGATTATGAAGTTGATGCTGCTGTTGATCGTCACCAAAAGGTTTCCCATTTGGATCATCCACAATGGAGGATTGTACTCGAGGGTCTCGTACACATTGCTGACCATTGGTAAAATATTGCAGATGATGAAAACTATCACAACACAAATGAGCATCATTGCTAGGCCAATTTCTCGTCTTTGGTGGCGAGAGAGATGTTGCAAGTCTCTGTTTGCTTTGCTCACCTGGAAAAGAAACAATTTTGTAGGATTAGTATGAATTCAACAAGATTCAATACTATTACTCAGGGATTTTAAAAACTTTTAAAAAAAGTGCAAAAGATTTCCTAGTAAAAGAGTTTTTAGATTTTAAAATATTTAAAAATATTTTTGAGGATTTCCTAGGATTCTGATCTACTTTTTAAATGTGTTCAATCACTTTAAGAACTTCACTGACGTTTTCAATTTAAAATTGTTTAAATGTGAACACTTTAAACTTAATATTGTTCAAGAAATATTATTTAAAGATAAAACACGTTTAAGAAACGATAAGGATTGAAATATATAATGGTGACAGCTATAATATACCAATATTAAATGTTTATTCACAAATAAGGGTTTTCAGTTTGAAATTGACATTGATGGGAAAATAATGACAAAGTAGAAGTTACAAAAAGGATCAATAAATCAATGGGAGTCACCCTAGAAACTCGTGAAGCTACAGGGAAAATTGTTTACCTCACACTATATGTTTAAATATTACATTTTACAATTTAAATTTACAAATTAAATTTCAATTGAATAAATTGGCTGATGTTCGTAGTATGTATTTGTTATTTTATAAAACTGCTCTTGCAAAGATAGTACAATATATCAACGTCGGAACAGAGCTATTTATTCAAATGTGCATAAATGCATTATTCAAATTTGGTATTAAAATTCATTGTATAATATCGTATTACAATCAATTTTTAAACAATTATCACATAGAAAGCTCTTTCGTCTAAAATTAAATATATAATTCTGATTTTAGTGTTTATTTTTTATAAAAGTTTCAATGAGATTAAATTTTTAAAGAGCTCATTGAATTTTATTAGACATAGGAATAGAGTTTTAAGCTAATTTATCGATGATATAAGAAGTAAAAGAGAAGAGGAACAAAAGCAGGGTAGCATCGGATCGGCCCGTCAAAGACTTCGAGACAAGATTTATTGTTTGCTCGAGATTGGTCGATGCACGTGCGGCGAATTATGGACTTGGCGAAAACTTAATGGGAAATAGTCCTTATTTCTTTTCAGGTGATGAGAGTAAAACAGACTACTATGAAATGAAAAAACTCTGAAAAAAACATCAGCGAAAGGAAAAACAGATCGTTAAAAAAAGTAGAAAAAAATAATGAAAATAACTAGAAGAAAGAAAGAACAGATAAAGAAATAATAAAAGAACACTGGAAGCGGTATGTAACTGTCCGACTCATTTTGATTGAAATAATACCTAATTGTCAAGGAAAATGTTTTTTCTTCTCAATAACAGCTTGGAGAACAATTAGATGCAAAAAGTAATTTCCTTTTTAAATTTATCTCCGAAAAGTTCTTTACCATTTAATAAAGATGTTTTAATTTTTAACTGCATAATTTGATAAATTATTTAATTTATCAAATTATTTTATTTATTTCACATAATTTGATAAATTATTTACACTCCTAATACTTCTTTTTCAGAAACGAATTTAATTCCCTTTTAAGGTCCTTTTGAGTCGATGTTTCACATAGGAAGTTATATAAGTCTACTTCTGAGTTCAATTAAAATAAAATATCGCTTATAAGTGTATAAATGCAGTTGAATCAGGTTCCATTTGAATCCATTTTTTATTTATAAAGTAAGAAAAGAAAATTTAAAATTCTTTCATTGATATCTCAATAGAAGGTACACTTAGTTTCAAAGATAGCAAAGTTAAAAGCAAATAGAGTAAAATTAAGCGTAAGCACTTTATTTTACTTACTTTTTAAGTACTTTAAGCAGAGATAACAAATATTTTAAATATTGATAAAGTTTAAAAACTTTTATAATTCGGCGAGAAGAATTAAAATCTTAAATTTCTAATTTACACCAAATTCAAATAAAAGTTTTTTTTTAAATCCACGTTTGAATTCTCCCGCCTACTTTTGGCGCGCAAAAGAAGCAGAGATTGCAAAAGTAGGAAGGTGATCACGTGACCCTCCCATGCTTGAAGGGGCACATATCATCGCTACTTCCACTTCGTTATTGTTGGATTTCTGTTTGATTTGAGGTTTTAGATTGAATCTAGGTATAAAATTTGTCAAACGTAAGCATTTTTATTCATTAATTTGCAAATTTTATGTCAAAATAAACTATAAAAGTTAAATAGAGGCAAATTTGAAAATTTGCAGTTAAAATTCAAGAATTT
>JAUEJJ010000047.1:8135525-8145730 GCA_032164275.1 Synergus coniferae | reverse complement strand
AAAATCTCACAAAAATCGATTAAATGAAATCCCTTGAAACATTTTGAAATCTTTTGAAATCCTTTGATTGAAACGACTTAAAATTTTTAAACTCCCTTAAAATATGTAAAATCTCACAAAAATCGATTAAATGAAATCCCTTGAAACATTTTGAAATCTTTTGAAATCCTTTGATTGAAACGACCTAAAATTTTTAAACACCCTTAAAATATTTAAAATCTCACAAAAATCGATTAAATGAAACTTGAAACATTTTGAAATCTTTTGAAATCCTTTGATTGAAATGACTTAACATTTGTAAAATACCTAAAAATCTTTGAGATCCTTGAAAATCCCATAAGATCTTTTAAATTTTATGAAATTATTTGAAATCCCTTAACTTCTTTAAAAGCTTTTAGATCAGAAATTCCTTGAAATTTTTAAATATACATATATTATATATATAAATTTTTTAAAATTCGTTTGAATATTTTTCAATATACTCTAATCTATTGTTACGGTACTGTTGCAAGGGGAGGGTTCTAAAATCGTAAAAAAAAGTGTTATGTAATAAATCGAAGACCTTTAATTTTCAAAAATCCAGTCTAAAGTACACAGGTATTTTAAATTAATTTCCTCTCTCTTATATTATTAAGAATTACTCCTTGACACAAAAATGGAAGTTTCATTATAAAATTTTATCAATTAGCAATTTTATCTTCTAATTTTATTCTTTTATAATAGTTTTCAACATCTCAGATCCTTCAAACTTAAATTATTTCAATTTCCTACCGTTTACAGTTAGAAGCAATTAGCTTGAAAGCCTTCAAACTTTATCGCTTTAAATTTGAACGTTTATGAATAATTAACACGAAAGTTTGCAATAGTTTTTGCAAGTACTTAATCATCATTTAAACGAGAGCTTTCAGATTTTTTAATGTTTATGTTATTTAAAATTTTGTTATTCAATTTATTTATTTTATTTATTTACTTTATTTAAAAGTAAAAACATGCAATACTCTTCATTATATTAGGATATAAGGATTTATACATTTCTACATCACAGGAACTCAAATATATGAGCGTGTAATAAATTTAATTTTGTGTAGTATATGCGCCTGTACTATCCTGATGAAGCACTGAAAAATTCCAATTTCATTTTCCCTTCTTGGGTTCTGGCTTGGGTCAAGTGTTTACTCCAAAAATTGAATTTCTCGTACATCTTCTCTCACAGCTCACTGTGAATTTCATTTTCCCTTTTTCTGCAGCGCGAAAAAATTCCTCTCTGCATATCATTCAGCTTTAAAGTGTAAACTTGCTAATTTGATTTAAAGTCTCGTTAAAATGTTCATTTTGAAGACAAATTATTTTAAGGTCCAACCTGGTCCAACAATGAATAAAACATTATTACAGTACCTAGCCAGTAATTTTTCAGAAAGATTTCATTGTTTTATATTTAAGTACGTGTAAGTAAATTAACTTGAACTAAAAAGTATATTTTAAAATCATTTTTGAATAGAAATTTTCCACCGCACGAATTAAAAACAGCAAGTTCTTAATTTCAAGAGGCAATCAACGAAATCTGTGTTGAATGAGATGCAATTAGATTCATTTTTTTGGCTGTCTGGAAATTGTATACCTGTCTAGTCAGATTGGCGACAGCATGGTCAATATATGTAATTATTGGCAGTCGGGAAATTATTTTGTTTTATTAAATATAACGTGCGTAAAATTATTTTAAATAAAATAACTATTCGAATAATAAATACGGAACGACTGAAAACTTCCGAAAAATAAAATTCCCGAAAAAAATTATTTTAATAAATAAATGAATGACTTAAATAACAGTTTTAAAAAATTCATTCTGTACTTTAAAAATAGTTTTCAAACATTTTTCGAGATATTTTCGGGAATTTTTCAATGCCGAGAATTTTACAGTCCGGAATTTTATATTGTCAATTTTCAGTCGGGAATTTTTCAGTGTCACAGGAATAATTTTGAAATGTCGGCAACTTTATAATTCCGGGAATTTTATTTTTCGGAAATTTTCAGTCGTCCCCATCACCGAATCGAAGCGGTTAAAAAATTTAATAAGTACAACAGATCAAACAAATATTATCTGTTATTATAAATTAATTAATTTTAAACAGAAAATTGTAAAAATAAAATTAATTCTTTCTCAGAAATATTTTTTTGAACAGTACTAGCTGGAATTTTTGTGTTCTTCCTAAAAATCACTTCGACGTGATAAATTTAAATATTTCTGTTATATCGCTCTTGGCATCTGCGATTTTGAGTCTCTCTCATTTGCTTACAGAAATCCAGGTAATGGCAAATTCTGTCTTAGAAGCAGATTTTATTGCTTTATGGCGGTTGCCTCCAATCTGCAGCCTGGAGGTAAAATATATGGGTAGGATTATCAGAGGGTCGTCAAGTTGTCGCCAGATCAACAGTTTTGGCCCGAAGCTTAGTACAGGTAATGGTAAAGGTTCAGTAAATAGTAAAGTCCCTTCAAACTGAAAGTGCAGATTTTGAGGAAGAGATATTAGAATTAACAAGTAATAGTCAGCTGTCTTCGCTAAGGCTTGAATATTGAGAATCCTCATTTCAAAATTTAAAGGATATTTCTTGGTCAAGGCCTTCAGGATTAAATTTTCCACGAAAGTTTTACCTTTCTATGTAAAAGTACCTAAGCAAACCTAATGTACCTATTTCTTATAGTTACAACCAGGAACAGTTTTATTTTCAGCTCTTCAAGTATTCACTCAGCTATTCAACAATTTTACAACTTTTTACAGAATTATTCTATAGGGAAAATTATAGATAAATTTAAAAATATGTGAAAAATTATCATTTTTAGGTGTTTTCAAAACAAAAAAAAATATTTAAAAAATAGTTAAATACTGCTCTAGATATTTTGGGAACTATAAATTCTAAAATACTATTTTTCTGAGTCATGAATGGTTATTAACTAGCCATAGTATAGTAGTAGTAGGATCGATTCTCTGAACATTTATAAATATATAACCACCCACTATTTTTTTCCGAAAATAAATTTAAATTTACGCTTTTTAATTTCAAATTTTTTGAAATAAAAATCATTAAGGGCGTTGGGTCCAAATTCTGACGACAAAATTCAATTCCCCATTTCACTCAACAATTATTAGTATTAAATATTTTTTTCTGTAAATATACTTATATTTAAAGAATAAGGACGAATACCAAGCGAAAAAATATCTAATTCTAATATTTTTGATGTAAAATTAGGAATTCATATTTTAATTCTAATTTTTAGATCCAACAATCTCATCTTTAACAGACATTCCAGAAATAATTGTATAAAAATACCGAAATAAAATTGCAATAACAAAACTGAAAGCATTTATAATAAAGTGATGAGTAAGTTCTGAATATTTAGAACTTTGAATATCAAGTCAAAAGTAAACATAAAGGTCTCCTTTTTCAAGAAATTCATGTAAACATTTTGCAAACCTTGAAACCTTCTCTATATACAAACAGGGTTTACACTGTTATTAAATTTCATCAAATCTGTTAATTATTATTAACAGTAATAAAATAATTGTATTCGAAACGACTCTAAATCAATAAAATGATGTAAATTTCGCGAAATACTGTTTTCCTCTGCTACAATTTGAAGCGTGAGAATAGGTGTGTCTATTTTCATTTTTATGTATTTCATTTCATTTCAAGAATAAATCAGGAAAGCAGATTTGAAAGGGAGGGAGTAAGGTTTTTCCGAACTAATCGCGGCTCTGAGTTCGACCCTCTTATACAATAGACGAATAGAGTCGAAGGAGTCATCGGCAATTCTTCGACAGCCAAACGAAGAACGAATAGCCAGGTAGAACAGCAAATAAATCCCATTTTCCTGACCTGAGGGCATTTCAGTTCTAGATTTCCACAGTGACGCTTCGGCTGTTAAATGCAACAATTTTCCTATAAATTTTACTCTAAAAGTGGAATTTTCAATTGATTAAAGAGATTAGATTGTTCTCGTGTACTCTCAACTGCAACAGGTGTCTCATTCAGTGAAAGATAGAAGTAAAAGTATTAAGTGTGCGGATTTTTTCCAGAAGGACGATTGACTGTTCGCTAACACTTGGACGTGCGATGAAAAAGTTTTAAAAATAATCATCCAAAGTATGATGGTGATCTGCGAGGTTTAATATTAGTCCAGAACCATGAGTAACTCGGGCAGAATGAACCAGTTTCTTCAACGTATGCTGAGAAAACCTGAGGAAGAAAATGTGAGTTGAGAAACACATTAAAACTAAATTGTATACGTTAGATTCGCCCAGAAACCAGTTCTTTCAATAACAGCTTGGGGTTTCATATGAAAAGGCATTCATATATATTTAACTGAAGTAATTTTGAACACTTTTACCGAGCATAAAGAATTATTTAAGCATTTTTGTAACTTGATGCAATTTTTGTCAATTTTGATTTTGGATCTTTTTCATTACATATTATAATTATAAAATATTACAATTCTATTTATATTATATTTAAATACAAAAATATATACAAAATAAGTTTTATGTTAAATAAGTTGTATATTATATGAAGACATTATTTCAAAAATATTCTAACGCGAAGAAAAATATTTTGTAGTCATATAACTATTTTTGGCACGACTATAAAAGTTGATAAAAAAACATGGAATTTCTAATTTTCTGTTTTTAAAAATAACTTAAACTCTCAACTAACAACATTAAAAAATTAAGTATTATAAAAAATTGTGTAATATTTATGTAACTAATGCTAATACAATATTAAAATTCATAATATTAAAAATTCATAAATAATTAAAAATTTACTATGTATTCGAAATTTATCACAAGAAATGTTTAATTAGAGAACTAATTTAATTTTTAATATAATATAAACTAATTTTAATATAAACTAATTTGTAAACTATAAGAAACTATAACCACGTATAAGAAAAGTAAGAAAGAATAAACAGAGAAAGTAATAAACAATCCTGTCTTTCAGAAATCCGGTAAAATGGGGCACTTTGAGCGATCCAAAGTAAAGAAAAGTGTCCGGAGATATGCAAGCAGACCTACCCTAGAGAGTTCCGCCAAGTCATCTGGAATATCGCGAAAAAGCAGCTTCTCAAAACCAGCTTGGATGAAGAAACTCGGAAATTCCTTCGATCAACCAACCAAGCCAATCAAGGTGGAAATTCCTAAAAGCCCCATCTTCTCCATTGGGCCCAACTCTTCAAAAAATGTATACGTGTCCACCCCTAAAAGCCCCATCTTCTCCATTAGGCCCAACTCTCCAAAAAATGTATACGTGGCCACCCCTGAAAGTACTTCATCCAGAAAGGCATCATGCAGGAAGGCCAGAACCTTACCAGTCACATTAAACGAAACTACAAACGTTGAGCACATTGTACAAGAATTTGAATCAGGTTTCATGTCACCAACCACGAATGCCCAATCAGGATCCGGGAACTTCGTGAAAAAGATCGTTGCTGCCTTCGAGGAAAAATACAAATCTTACAACGATTCCTGGTCAGGCAGAGTTCGAGATAAGCTGAAAGGTTCAGGAATCCATCGAGACTCCTATAGAAATATTTGCCAGTCACTACATTTCACATCAGTCGAAATTTCCCAAAGCAATGTCGATGGTTCCCAAAATTGTCAAAGTTCTCAAAGTTGTCAAAGTTCCCAACGATATCAGAGCAGTACGGAAACTCTAAGTACTGAAGATTCAGGCACTGAAGGTTTACATTCAGGACCTTCAAACATCCAAGTTATTTCTCAAAGCCAAGCCTGTTACTCTGGATTCGAATCCCAGGATCCCAATTCACCAAATGATCACGAATCCTCAAACTGTAGAGACGGAACTCCATTCATCATTGGTGCTTTCCTCAAGAAGCCAATCAAAGTCGATGAGACTTGCATTAACTGGATTCCATTTCCAGGGAAGAAATTACCTCGGGAGAAATCGTTGAAGAAGCTCCTGTCCACTCTCACTGGGAAGAAATCCAGCGAGAAGAAAAAAGAGGACGTTTTTGCTTCTCAAGTGAACGTCAGTGAGGAAACTCGAGAGCTTCCGGACTCGGGTTATGATGAGCAGTCAGGTTCCTCTTCCTCTTCCTCACTGACGCCTTCGACATGTTCAACTCCTGAGGTTCCCAATCATGAGGTGATTTACGTCAACGTGAGGAATTCTACGAACATGAGCACCTTCAAAGGCAAGTCTACCAAGGTTTCAACGTTCCAAGCAGAATCTCATGAACCGGAAGATACCGAGTTTGAAATCTATAGCTCATCCTCCAAGAAACTTTTTCTCTACGAAGTACCCAGAGAAGATCTCAAAGTTGACCTTGGTCCCTGTTATCCAACACCTTCTCAAATTATGGTCAAATCCTTGGACAGAAAAGTCACTTCTCGAGAGAAAATTTATCTTCCACCTCTTCCGAAGCATCCTGCAAAGTCCACTATTCCCAAACATCCTTTCGTATCCCTCAGCAAAGATGAGCTCAATCAACTAGATGACGAAGAGGATGTCCAGATTCGGAATACTATAACTAATTTTTCTTCGTTTCAACCTTCTCATTGTGACTACGATGTTCCCAAACGTTTCTTGTCGAAATCTGAACCTGGAATTGTAGAAATGCTGAAATTCACTTTTCCTAATCATCTGGCAGAAACAAGTCATTATGATGTTCCAAGGTTGAGGCCTAAGTCCAGTGTTTATGATGATGCCCTGTCACTGAAGAGGAGAAATGCTGATTTTGGAGATACTTCCGTGACGTCACACGAGTATTATTCTTCACCTCGTTATGAAAAACCTAATCAGTATGCCACCATTGGATCCAGGAACAGAAGATATCTTAGTCCAGATATCTGTCGGTCGAGTAATGAACTGACGTCGACTTCTATGACAGTCACGGTCTTGTAGTTTCAACTTGAAAAGAGGTACAAGTGATTTTTTTTTATTTGGGTGATATAAAATAAGTAGTTAAAAATCAGAGAAAATTATTGATAGTCCTCAGATTTGTAATTCTTGATATTTACCTATATTTATATTTCATACACTTTTATTTTGAATTTTCAAAATTGAGATTAATGAAGATTAGAGAGTCTACAGATTATTCTTGCCACAGAATTTTCTCGTGATTTCTTTAATTATTATGGCAAGAAATAATTCAATGGTTTGATCATTTTTGGTCAATCGTCACATTTACAGCTACGTGTAAAATATAATAATAATAATGAAAATTGATTAAGATTTTAGATTAATCATGACATCACAATTTGCTTAAAAAACTTCACAGTGTTAAGCACTTTCTGGTCCATGTAGATGTGTAAAAAAAATTTGCTACATATGGTACATCCATATGTTTCCAGCTAATACAGTATTACATTCTGTGATTTTGTTGACGATATAATTTCGCGAGTGCCATTTATTTATTTATTTATTTAACCAGAAATAATATAAACTCTCCTATATAATATAGAAATTTATATATTGACAGTTTTGGAAAGAATTACTTAAATATTTATGTCAAGCTGGCAAAGATTTTTGTACGTGTGTCTAATTATTTTATTAGAGTTTGTATTTGTTTCAAAATTAATTAAGTGTTGTGTTTAAAAAAATGAGAGGCTTAGTAAAATGGTTATTTTTACCAATAAAGCAGAAAAGAAAATATATGAATAAATATGTTTTTGATGTTGAAATATGAATATGATTCGTATCAAAATTATTTTTAGATTACATTGTTGAATAATTAAAAGCCGAGTATTTTTTGCAAAGAGGTTCTCTTCTTCTTTTAAACAAATCTTTATAGAAATCGGGAATTATTGAAAATAATGTTTTCCCAAATGCCTCGAGCACTCTAATTTTTTTAATAATTAAGAAAAGCGAGGTCTTTTTTTGCTGGGAAAGTAATTATATGTTATCTCGTTTTTTTTTATTTTTAGATCGCTCTGGGCTTTTAATTTTTAAAGCTGGGAAAGAGAAAAATAATTAGAAAATGTAAACCTTTGCAAAGGAATAATTGGTTTTCAAAATATTATTCTAGCTTTTGAAATTTGATATCGATCAGTGATAAATATATGTAAATCGTAATGAAATACATATTAGTATATAAAAATATTTATTAAATTCTAATTACCTAGAAGCACTCTATTAGAATTATTAAGATTTAATTTGCTACCAAATTTTATTCAAAAAATCTGAAATATTTTATAACACATTGGTGTGTTAAAGTTTCAAAAGTTTTAAGAAAATTAATTTGAAACTAAAACTAGAAAAAATAATGTGTAGACATACGTACCTGAATTTTTTTCATTAGTCAAATTCATATATTTTCCAGAAAATGTCTAATATTCCAAAATTTAATTATTTATCTGTGATCTAATCTGTGATTTCACTTGTAAAATAGTTTCTGGCTAATTCAAAAGTGAATTCGTGGCAGATTTTTCTTTTGACTTGAGATACAAATTCTAATATTATTTTTTTTTTGTGACGTGATTGGGTGATAGCTATTTTGTGCCACCTACTAGAGACAAATTCAATTTGAAAAGTAATTACAGTATAAAAGTATTTTGACAAAGGGAAAACTTGAGTTTCCTTCTGTTTAAACTTGGAAAGCATCACCTTTGTCTCTTCTTTATTTACTTTAAAGAAGAAAGACAGGACCTAATAGTAAATGACAAGAGAAAAGAAAAAAAAACTTTCTTCTCTTCGAGTTCTTCAATAAATTGGCACCGTGTTCTATAATAGAATAGAAAAACTTCTGAGGAAGAATGCTTGAAATAGACTCCACTACAAACCAGAAAATGCTTAATTCTGAATGAATAAGACTAGAATCAAATTGTGATTTTTTTTAGAAATTATAGTTTTATCTTATAATTATAATATTAAATACAAGATAACGTATATGGCCTAAGTATTGCTGTAAATGACGAACGATATTTTTCCACAATTTTCTGCTTCTTGATAAAATCACGTTTATTTATTAATGAAATATAGAACGCAGATTTAATCAAAGAAGATCAAATTATTTCAACGATATGGCAGTAAAAAATCAGTCAAGAGTTTTGTCTGTTTCACTAAGAAATATTGAACAAAATCTCGCCAATCAAAAACTGAAAACTGAAAACTAACTATAAAGTTTTTAAGTGTTTGATACAAAAGTCTGACAAAAGAATTAATAGATTATAAACAATTACCCAATTGATTTTCAAAACTTATTTTCCAGCGAAAGCTTATTATTTTATTTTTATTATAAAGAAAAGGGGAAATATTCTTGTAGAATTAATTAATTTTATTTTTAGAATCAATATTGAAAACGTTCATTTATGTTTGGATCATTCATCAGTCTGAATGCTGAAAAATCAATTTGGTAATTTGAGCAAGGAAGTTGACAAGATATGTACCTATATTTTTTTTACTTATTCTCTTTAAAATGTACGATTTTAAGAAGTAAGTTTTAACGTTTTAATCATTTAAAACGTTTCGAAATATTCACTTTTGTACGATTTATTACAAAATGTATATTATAGACGATATAATTAGCAATAGGACTCAATAATTTTAAGATAGGTATAGTTTGGTAGGTATTTTGGTATGTATTAGAATTTGGCTGACTGTACCTAATTTGACACTTTCAATTCAATAAATATTACAGAAAAAGTATATTCCTCATAACTCGTGTGCTTACTTTCTATTCCTTTACTTCCCTATAATTATTAAATTAATAATTATGAATTATAATAAATAAAGTAATTAATAATTCTTGGTGAATTTATTCATGTCTTATTTTCGGGCTGAATTAATTTCGTCCGAGTTTTTGATTTGGAAATTGTTTACCATCCGCGGAAAGTGGGTTTTATTACTTTTGGGAATTTCGTACCTGCCCTTTTGTTTTCCCACTGGGTCATTGTTTTGGTTGAGGTAGCCTGTATTATTGATAGGGTATATAATATACACCTCAATTATTTAATTTTTCAGTTCGGTTTTGATTCTCGAACAGAGAAGACGTTTAAAAGCCAAACTGATGCTCCTGTCTAATTCGTATCCGGGCTCGCGATTCATTATAAATTTTAACGTCATCCTCCTAATTCTAAGTGATTTAAGTTCAGTGATTGTGTACCTAAAAAAAAGGATTATCTATGCTACATTTTGAGAATGATCGTGATCATAGCTTCCGTAGCCTACATCTTTGCTAATTGTAAGTTTCAAAA
>JAUEJJ010000047.1:8099647-8123352 GCA_032164275.1 Synergus coniferae | reverse complement strand
ATCTGTAATAACTTTCTCAATAAAATTACATATTATTAAACGGTGTTCTAAATTAATATTATTATTAAACCTTCTCGCTTTCCGACATTGCTTTTTATATGTAAGATGTTAAAATTTGTAACAGTTTTTCGAAATGTTTTCCTTCTTTTACTATATGATTCAATTATTCATATTAAACTTATGAAGATTTTTTTGTCTAACTTTTATTGATAAATCTTCATAAATTTAATATGAGTAATTGAATAATATTGTAAAAGGAAAGTAATTCGAAGAACTGTTTTAAATTTTCGCGGACAGGGTTGCGGGTTGAGAGGGGGGAATGTTTTTCTGGAGTCGAACTGAAGATGGCTCTGTTGGCGCAGCAAATATCTGGTCAAAAAAATACATGGGAGTCGTACCGTAGAGGCTTCCCTCTACGGTCGTACTACCGTGCCTAATCTCTGACTGTGCTCTCTATCCCGAATCTCTCTGTCATAGCCGTACTCTGGCCGTACGAACTACGAACACAGTTGATGCTGAACGATCTGGGGCAAAGGTGGAAGAGTTCGTGGAGTGAGTGAGTGTTTGCGGGGACTGGCGGGGACCAAGCCGACCAACGATGTCCAGTCTCATCTCATGCGCACTCATGCGGTAGTCTGCGCGTCTCGATTCTCGAATAGTGTCACATTTTCGATCAAAAAACCAGCGGTGCGTAGGAGCTCCTTCGCGTCCGTTATCAGGCCTAGTCGCCAACCAATCAGGCCTTGTTGCCGAACCAATCAGGCCTTGTCGCCAACCAATCAGGCCTTGTCGCCGAACCAATCAGGCCTAGAAGCCAACCAATCAGTCCTTGTCGCCAAACCAATCAGGCCTAGTCGCCAACCAATCAGGCCTTGTCTCCAAACCAATCAGGCCTTGTCGACAAACCAATCAGGCCTTGTCTCCAAACCATTCAGGCCTTGTCGCCAAACAATCGATCGTACGCTCATGTTGGCTTGGCTCATGTTTCGTGTTTTCAATAAATTTGGGTTTTTTATGCCGAAATGGCTTTTTTGTCCCTCAAAACATTGTTATCATTACCTACCTTTTCTTAGAAAATAATTAAATTTCAAAGCAGCAAAATACGTAAAATATATAACTAGGTTGCCAAGCCACCTACGTCTGCCGAAACAAAACAATTGACCATGCAATTGCAAAACGAGTTTTAAAGGATTTGAAATTGGGAAAATTGTCTACACAGGACATTCGCCAAAGAAAGCTGGTAAGAATTTTTTAGATCGTTATATTTATGAATAAAATAATCAAAATAAAAAAGAAATTTGAAATAAAAAAATTTCAATTTGAATTATTCATTTTTCAGGTAATGAAGTATAGGAGCAGAATTGTATCCCTCTTCAACAAAGTGACTTCGTGATTGTCCTCTGATAGCAGAGACCTTGAAATCACACCACATGTGGAAAGTGCTCTGGTGCTATAATGAGTACTCGAAATTGGATGTCAACCACAGCGACTCAAAATCCGTTAAACGCCCTCGAAGGAAAGCGAATGACTTATCGTTAATTTTTGTCGGAGAGTGATATTATAACTTTTTAGAATAGTTTTTTGAGTGAATATTACTTTTAAGTAGGACCAGTTTAATTTACTATCAAAATTAATAATTATTATTCTATTTGTATTTTGTATTTTAAAAAAATTAGAAGTAGTTGACGTTTATGCATTATTATGTTTTTGAAATATGTAGTAGAAATTGTAGAAAAAACCCGAGTTTCTACTTTACCAATGGAATATCTTTGCGTTAATTCAAAGGGTTCGCAAAAGTTTCTGAATCCTTTGATGCACTCTATTACCAATTGTATGTAATTTATTCATGTTATTTTGTTACAAAGTATAAATAAAATTTTTTATGTATATATCAGATATACATTTACGTATATTTATTTTTTCCTCACCTCTACATCCTTTTAGATATATACATATGCGAAATACAAATTTAAATTACATGCCAAAAACAACCAATCAAAAACAGGTCGGATTTTGCCGTTTATTCGAATAGGATAATAGGAAATTTGAGAAAGTTTTTTTTAGTGAAACAATGAAATAAACCAAATTTCTGAAAAAATATTTTTATTGTACAACTAATGAAATACAAAAAATAATTTTTTTAAAGTGATATAAAACAAAATGACGGCTATACAGCATTTCTTTGATGACGCCTTTTTTTAAAGAGTAAACGGTTGCACCAACACCTGCAATTTTTAAATTAAGATAAAAAACCAAACTTTTTCTTTATTATATATGAGAACGGTTACAGAAGCACTTAAGATTTTTTGGATTTCTGATTTTTGCAAAAACAGTGCGGTCTTTTTTACAGTAGAAACTTCGATATTAAATCTTTTCTGGAAATTCTATGTTCAACTCTGATTTTATTATTTTAATGTTTTTTTACTTGACAGTTATTTATTTAAATCTTATTTAGAAATAAAATTTAGAAAATATAGAGAATTCAAAATATAAATTCAAGCGTAATTTCATTATTGAACGTCATTTGAGCACGTTTAAACAAAACGTTGACACGTGAAGCAAAACTGGTAGGCGATTATTTTCGCATTTTAAGTTTCATCGTGGAAACCAGGAAATTTTGTTCGACGCAAAAATTTTCTTCGAGGCTTTATGCGTTTAAAGTATATTACTCTGTTGGCTTCGTCTTTGTGCTTTTTGAGCTTTTGCGTCTAGCCTGATTTTCGCTTATTTTTATATTTAAACATCTTCGTCGTATGAAACATTCTTATTCAAATTAAAGTGAATTCCAATTTCACAAAACTACACCGTCTTTTTTTTTCTTTTAGTTTAAAAATTTTTTTTCTACAATTCCAGGTCGATTTTTTATGTTAGAATGTTTTTAATAATATCTTCTTCTATTTATTTATTTTATTTATTTTCTTCTTAGATTTTAATTTTAAATCAAATTAATTTTTGATACCGACACAAATTTACCTTTCAGCGTGGAAATTAAACAAATAATTTGCCAAGGCTTGGCAAATTTTCTGAGTAGAATGCACCTCCACTTTTCGTTCTTCTTCTTGTCTCAGTTTGGATGTTACCAACGTCAACGCACCTGAAAGTACAGGTCACGACACATCAGACACAAGAGCTCTAAAAAGCTGTAAGAGATTACAGCTTTAAAACTGACCAATTTATTGGTAAAAAAAATGGAAAATACATACATCAAATAGTTGTTTTTATCTCTTATTCTTTTGAAGAAGTAGAAGGATCTCTGGCGTTTCCATTTTTTGTAAAAATGTACTCCACTCCTTTAGGTTTATCATCTTTTGACCTATGAGAATTCTTGGGAAGACAACTGTCCACAATACACTCATCATGTTGGGTTGATGGTCTGGGGATATGTTGTTGATTAGGTCCAAAAACATATTTGGTTTCATATTGCTTTGACCAATCATCTGTCCTTGGATTTTTCGTTGGTATGTATTCTCCATTATCTTCAAGAGCGGAAATATTTCGCTTTCCTGGTGAAGTTGTAGATTGATCCCAATCGGCATTAATGTTCACCAGTTCAACCTGGTCAATTTGCTTGTCGTCTCCGCCTTCTTGTGTCTGGTTGCAATCTATTTTGTCTGTTACAAGGTTTTGAGAATATTAGTGACATCAAGCACAACTCTATAAATTTTTCTCATTTTTAATATTTTAATACGTATACAATTTTAAATTGTATGTGTTGAAAAACAAATAATATATTATTGTGATGATATAATAAAATAATAAGTTATTTTAATTAAAAATTAACAAAAAATACAATTCCATACCTTCATTTTTATCAACTGGAATATTCAAACCATCAGCTTGAATTTCTTTTGCTAGATCAGCATTTTCAGGTGTTCTCAAAACAAGAATCAAAGAATTAGTAACATTCTTCTCAGCAAATAAATCCGAAGGTACAGGACAAAATTTAGAAGTATCTTCCCCATCTAAATCAATAGAAAAACTCTCTTCTTGATGCGAGTCCTTTTCCTGACTTAAGTTCACAATTTCTGCACTATTACTTTCCACAGTTTCATTACCATCCGTATCTTCTCTAGGAATTGATTTAGACAAATCGACCTCGCTTTTGGAACAATAACGTTCCTTCAATGTATCCTTCAGTTTCATAATATCATCTGATTCCTCGATTTGCAGTACCTCCTGGAAACTCTTTCTGAGATTATAATTATGTTTTCCGGTCATAGGTTGCTTCGTCTCATTTGATATTGAAGTAGGAACATCGTAAAGATAATCATCGAACGTGACGAGTCTCTTGAAACTGATTCCAGTCCTTAATTTTTCCCAATCATCACTACTAATCTCCAACACACTATCATCCGACCTAAAAGTCGTCCTCTGAAAACTCGAGACGATCAGCTCTCGAGGAACTTCACTCCAGGAGTTTAAAACTGCTTCAATCATTTCTTCCAGTCCCCATTTAGACTCAAGCTTCAAAATCTTATCAGCGTATTTCTGTCTGTATTTCATTTTTGCAGAGTGAAAAACATCTCTTCTGAGAGGTTTCAAGTGAGAAGGAAATTCTGCTGGGAAGAAAATCAAATTCACGTTACTCAGCTGCGTATTTTCCAATGTTTGAATTCTGTGTCTGTGTAGCAGTAGAAGTATTTTTCTATTTTGTTGAACCATTAAATTGTTTAACGACAAAAGCCACTCTGCGAAAACTTCATCACTAATGCAGGGGTTTTCACTGTAGTAGTATTTGCAGTCTTCTCTCAAAATATTTGATTTATAGGGTCCAGATATCAGAGGTGGAAGCTTATTAGTTCCAGATGCATTACAGCAAAAGAGGATAGAAATAAGATTCATCGCATTTATCACCTGAGAATCCTGGGTATTTTCTGAAAGTGTTGAATCCAATTGCAAGGGCAGAATATCCGAGTACATTATTAATTCGTCCACATGAAACAGATCTTTGTATTTATATTTGGTGAGCACAGTCCTCATTAAGTCAATCCAAAGACGATAGTCTTTAAAACATGGACCGGTACAATTGGTCAGAGTTGCGGAAAAACCGTACTTCTTTAGAAAAGTTGTCAACCACTGTTCAGAACATTTAAAATCTGTAAAAATAATAATAAAACTTTATTTTTCATATTCAAATATTTAAATTAAATGCATAGACTTACTCGTTAAATCCAATGACTGGGAAATTTCTAAAGCCTTCTTTCGCAAAAGTTTTCTGTCTAGAGGATTGTTGGTTGCACATTTTTTACAAATCCATTTCAGAAGATTCTCCTTCAAATTTTCTTTCAAAATCTTCTGATTCTGGATTTTCTTATTCTGAATTTTGTGACTAGGCATGTCGTTTCGTTCTCCTCCCTTTTGTGTCTTCCTTCCTATAAATCACTCCGAATTAATTTCACAATTAACTTTTACAAAGGAGATCAACGAAACATGAACAATTCTGTAAAAAAACTTCAAAATATTTGAAAATATTACCTGAAGTTGTCGATAATTTTCCTTTGTCTGGAAACAAATGACTGACGGAACTTGATGTAGATACTGGTAGATACATTCAAAAATTTGATTCTCAATATATTTTATTATTATGCATATTAGAAATGACAATAATTGCAAGATTAATAATATACAATACAGATTGTTATTATTCCTTAGAAGTACCCTTAGGCATACATCAACTTTATACTTCGAATGGATCAAATATTATCATTTATCAATATGTTACATCTCAAGCCGATTCACATCATTTATTTGAACTATTATCTCCGCATACATAACATACAGTTCAATTAATACTTCTGTCTAGAAACAACATTAACATCTTAGATCTTACCCCTGATTGCAATTCTTATCTTTTATATCACTCCGGAATTTATATCACTCCTTTGTTACTCTACAAATTTTTATCTAACCATTTGTCTTTTGGAACAATTTCTTACAAACCTGCGCGTTTCTGACTTTTAATTATGTATTTACAACATACCTTTATACCCGAACAAATCGAGAATATACATACAAGAATTGTCACACTTGTTGAATAATATATGGAGTCCAACTACAAATTTAGAACTTTGTTACTTCGTCTTAAAAAAAATAATAAATAGGACAAAAATAGAACACGACTGACATTTTACAAAAGAATTTCAGCTTTCAGGCTACAAGAAATTCCTTCATAAGGACATAACCAGATAAAAATACTAATAAAATATTATAAAATATTTATAACACTTAGAAAAATTTTGGATTCTTTTTGTTTATCTCAATTAATCTAAAAATCAGGAATGCTCCATCTATTATTCAACATGTCAGTATCGAAGTTATAATTACAATCTTATATAAACAAGTAAATACTTACAACAGATTGACAAAACTCAGATTAACAAAACAAAACGGAAAATGTATTGATACTTTCCATATTCGCAAAAAAGAATTCTAATATATAATAAACTTTCCTAACACGAAGGATGCAGGCAATTCACAATGCAGAATTTTCTAACAAAAATCATTTCATCTTAGATATGTGCTAAACAAAATTTAACATACATACAAGCATGTTCCTTTTCCACGCTTGGTCAACCGGTAACCATCACACTTGAGAAAAATCTCTTACTGTTAGACATTCTCTACAAACATTTTCTGAACGATATAAAAAACTTGAACCGTTCTTATACCTTTTAGTCATTGTTTGGGTCATCATATAAAATCAGACTTCGAGTTTAGTACGCACCGAGGCCATTTTATTCCCGTAATTTAAATCCTCGCAATATTCTAAGCAACAGTACCATCCATATCTTTAGCATTACTAGACGCAGTTCTGCAAAGAATGCCATTGTTGGATGGTTTTCGAATCGTGAAAGAGTCAATTGAAACCCATTATTGTGTAATCTAAAAGGTACAAACCCTAACTACATTATATAGTATAATTGTAAATATTCTACCTACTCGCTTGAAAAATCTTTGTTGTAAAATCAACCTCAGTTACTCCTTTCTCTGTTTTATCTGTCGGACATGTTAACAGAATGAGTTAAGGACAATAACAGAAGTATCAAGTTCAATATAACATATTTTCAAATATAGTCACCTAATCTAGGATTTCGTACTCTCTACTGGTGAATTGGCCAGCAGCTGAATCAGTCGGACTAACAATTGATTAACAAGGAAAAGACTTGCATTTTGATCTTAGTATAAACAAAGAAAAATACGGTTCAATATTTTCCTTTGTATCTCTTCTTCTCAGTTGTAATGCAAATGCAATTAGGATTTATAATATATAATATGTATGCATGTTATTAACAAACCTATGATAAAATCGTAGAGACTTTAGATCATACAAATCGTCAATCTCAAAAAAGAATGACTATAAAAAAATATCTAAAGCAACACTTTTCCAAAGTATAATCTATAAAGACATTCCCTTCTACAATTTCCCTATATTTTATAATTGCTGCATTGTGTTACAAAGTCTTTGTTGTAACTCAAATTATTTTCTAAATAAACAACTTCTCACTCGCTTATTCTCAGAATAGACTTACTTATCTTTTTACAATGAAATTATTAATATTAGAAATAAATGTATTTAGAAAATTTCGTTACCTCTCGCTGCGTAAATCGTATTCCCTGATGTCGACTTCAATCGTTCTTCAATAATTAATCGATTTCCTAGAATACTTATTTCATCGTAGAGGGTATCGACTGCGAGTTGTATTCTTCTGAGAACGATCCTTTATATCCATTGGATTAAACATCATTGGTCCCTGGAGATTTCAAGATTAGTGAGTCAATTTTCAACTTGTAAAGAGAAGATACAATAAATGTTTACTTTCAAGTTTACAGACCTGCCAGCAACATCCTGAGTTTAAAAAAAGGAATAAAAGAAATTTTTACCACGTTATACAATAATTTTTTTATTGGTCATTAAATTATAGAATAATAAATTTGAAGTTATTGAATTTTGAACGAATGAATGTGGAATTTATTGAAACATAACAGTTTTAAATTCGAAAGTGTTCAACTTTTAAGGTTTCAATTAATTAATTTTGAAGGTTTAAATATTTAAAAGAAAAATGATTCGTTGACAGGTCTGATATTGATTACTATCTTAAATGAGATTCTTCCTAAAAAATATAAGATGAGAAAAAATTTTTGTGAAATGAAGGGAATTATTATTCCATCATCAAGAATTTTCTTCTTTGTCAATGTCAAGTAGTTAATGAAATGTGTCAGTTTCTAGGAGCAGTAGAATAAAGAACGAACTAATGAGCATAATGAGCATAATAACCAAAAGCAGCAGAGATAAAGAAAGAAAAGAAACGTAATAAAATCAGATTATGTGCTTAGATTATTATTCATTCCTTTCTGAGCATATTTTTTAGTAAAGGTTCTGAAGGTTTTTCTACAAGGTAGAAAAACATTTCTTAATCTCTTAAAGGGGGATTATTTTGAAAATATGTTCATGTGATTTAAGGGCAAATGAAAAACGTGACTTTAGCTTTATATATATCACCAACTTTCTCGTAAAAAAAAAAATAAATAAAATACATTTTGCGCAGCAAACATCCTTCCATTTTCCCTTGATACGTTTCAAAGAATTATTCTCTTTTTATCAAATGAAAGAAGTTAATCCAGAACATAAATAAAAAAAGCGTATTAGTATACAAAATATAGTCAAATATAGATATAAAAGGCGAAAAAGCATTTTAATTCTATTCGCAAGATTGTTTTGTTCGATTAAATCTAATTATTTACAAACATAGGTACAAGCATTACAATACTTTACCTTGTCCCGTTGAAGGAGGCGCGGATCCCTCATTGTGTAGCTCTGCACTTCTCGTGATAATGAGCTGGTTGAGCTCCAGCGAGAGAGCTAAATTCCATATACAAAACAACAATTTTCTCACAGAAAAATTCTCACTCAAAGCTATTAATAAATTAAATGCTTGGGGAGCTAGCAATATCAACCTCATTATTTAAAAAAAATTTGCAACAGAACATCTTTAAGCATAATACTTATATGTTTAAAATTTAAATACCACTATATATAAAAAAAATAATAATTGAATTTGAAGCCTAAGTTTTGAATCAAAAAAGGTAATTTCTAAACAAATAAATACAGTTTCATTGAGATAGAAAAGATTGATATTGCTGAGTTCCTAGCGTGTTTAAAATGTTCTAGAACTATACCGTTTCAATATAAAACCACATAATAATATTAATAAAACATGTTTCCACAAATTTCATGCAATTCCAGGATAAAACTTAATTTCTATGCATTTTAAAGTTACCATTTTTGTTCTTAAAAGTAACAATCACTATTTAAAGCATATTAAATAAACCCAAGATCTGCTAAGCAAAGGAAAAAGAAGTGGAAAACACTTAAAAAACCACACACCACATTTTTACGGAAAATAGAAATAATTATGGAGAGTAGCTAATATATAGGTTTTCTATTATAAATATCAGGCAGTGCAGGTAAAAGGTTTGTCAAAAATGTAAATATTTACATAATATTTACATTTTGAAAATATTTATGTCAAAATATTTACGTTTTGTAAACCAAGGCTAGTTGCAAATTAATCTCTATTTACGATATTTCCTCTCTTGAATGAAGTTATTTAACTCCTTATTTATTTTTAAAAATAGATATCGTAATTAACGTTGCAACTGACTCTGGCTTTCATTGAAAAACAGAAGTGCATTCAAAGCGAAAAATAAAGTCATATATGTGAAATTAATAGAAATTATCTTACAATTGGAAACATATTTGTTATTTGGCTACATCATTCTGCTTCCCCGACTGCTTGCAAGAAGAAAACAAAAAGAATTATATTATACTCATATTAATCAATTGTCGAATCTTAATTAATTCTCAGCTCAAATTAACGTTTCATTAAATAAAAGCAAAATTAATTCTCAAGAATTTTTAAAAGTTATAACAATCATAGAAAAGTAATTATTAAGGCATTTAATTTAAGCATTTATTAAGGATCAAATTTAGTAAATTAAAACTTATTCTTGTTAAATAAAATAATATTGTAAGGGAAAGTTAATTAGTTTTTCAATTAAAAAGTAATAATCGTTTTTTAATGCTCGTATTTGTATGTTTCTTTTTAAAATTTCTCAGAGCACAATTTTGAAGAAAAACTCCATTGCAATGCAAACAAAAATGCAAGTCTTTCAGCCTGAAATCGAAATCCTCGAAAAAATCATACGAGATAATACATAATATGTACATTCTCCATTTAAAGCACCGTTGAACGGAAATTGATAAAAATGGCACTACACAGTCATTTAAATTCCAGTCGACAATACTAAGGGTAAGTCAGGGGAAAATGTACGCTGATGCAATAATATAAAAATTGAAACACAGGGGAGAGAAGACATGGAAATAGTAACATTACAGTTTAAAAAAAAACGTTCAAAAACAAAAATAATTAAGCTGCATACAGTGAAAATAAAACTACAGTCGCGAGGTAGGTACACTGCCGGTATTTTACAAATAGAGTTTTTCTGTAGGTTGTAGTGTTGTATAATATGAACTATGAAATGAACGAATATGTGAAACTGTTTTGTCATTGTCATGTGAATCATGATGAATCGATAACGAGAATTGAGTTTATGATGAAAACTGATTATAATTTTCTCAACTTACCCCTTGTGGAGGGTTTTCGGCAGTTTGTTGAACAGGATTTGGCGTTTGAGATAAGAAATCAACAGGAGCATTGGGATTGTTAACTAGAAAAGAGAAAACATTGATGAGAATAAAAAAGAAAATTTTATTTTGTTGTAAGAAAACATATTTTATGAACTTCGAACTTTGATAAAATCGTTGATATTCAAAGATTAGATTGTTTATTATACTTCATTATCATTGATACTTAAGAAAGTAATTAAAATTCAACTAACTTGAAGCTGGGATAAACATCTGAGGTGACGAAGCTGCCATAGGAGCCATTGGAGAATTAGCTGGTGTGGGTAAATTCGAAGGCACTCCAAGATTTTTTCCTCCATTTGGATTCATAACATCTATATAATTAGCTCGCATACCCCTACCCTTCTGCAATTTGTAGACATTGCTACCAGCGATTAACTTTGAACTATTCACAGCTACTGATTCATCGGATTGACCGCTGGTTGATACAATTTGCTGGGATGGAATATTTTGTTCTGGGGGTAATTGTTTAAATCCAAGGTCACTAGCTTTCGGAGGGGGTGCTACAGTTCCTCCAGTGCCTTCGCTATCTTCCTCTTTATTCATCCACTTCTTACCAACTGGATCCCAAACAATCTAGAGTGCAATAATAAAAGAAACAAAGTGTTAAATGGGATTTGAAATTTTAACTAAAATAATATTTTCAGCAGCCGAAATTTTCGTTAAAAACAGTTTTTTTAACCGCGAAACTAAATCATTTCTAGGGCTCGGTGAGGGAGAGAAACATTCTTGTTAAAAATAAATGCAATGTTGTTAATTTATGAACTGCAGATCAATTAAAATGTTAGTAAACTAGCTAGCTAAAGTTCATTCGATTTAATTGAAATTGAAGCTCTGACTGTAGAAATATTAATATTAGAATTTTACTTAACGCGAAATTAAGAATTTAGATAATAGAAAATAACTATTTAAGAACTATTTACAAATTTATTATTTATATACAATGTAAATAAACTATTTACATTGTACTATTTACAAAACATATCCAATCTGAAATGACTCCAGATTAAAGAAGTTCAGAGTTAGTACTTAGCAGAAAATTAAAAGCAGAAAGCAATTTAAATTCAATTAAAAATATTGTTTTAATTGTGTTCAGAGAAAATAATACCTGGAGATAAAAATGAAAGCATCCTGCAATATAAAACTTTTCAAATTTTTAAGCTCTCAAAATTGAAAGCACTTAAAGTATGAAAATTTATGTTTCAATGATTAAAATTCTATTTCGCGCAACGTTAATATTGCTTTATAATTAAAATTAAAATTGCTACAGTCGCAGTCCAAAGTTAATTCACCTTTCTGTGAAATTTTCAATATACTGGCCTGCTTTCGTTTTTGACTTACGACCATAGTCGACTACCAAAGATATCCTCGCGAGCCCTTAGCGACATAGAACATAAAATCTAACGTGATTCTCAATTCCCCTAAATGTTTAAATAAAAAGTGATCCTTACCGCTGGATTACTGTCATCAGGCAGAATCATTTGATTTTTCGGTTTCAGAGCAAGTTTGCTAAAGAGACCACCAAACCAGGAACCGCCTGCATTCGAGTTTTTCTTATCCGTAGACTTTTCAACAGGTTTCTTGGCCTCTGAACTAGCCTTCGAAGACTGCTTCGGTGCATCCAGAGCGTCCAATTCCGCCAAAGGGTCGTACTGCTTGCTCGCTGAAGGGCCCAAGGAAATCATTGGCTGAGGCTATAATAAAACAAGAAATTTGTCAATGCAGATTCACTTTAAATCGCTCCTCCCTCATTATAATAAATAATGCCCCCACTCTCCATTCTTTTCCTTCTGTAAGTCGGAAGAACAGAGATAAACGAAATCAAGCTTCACATGCGAACTAAATTACGTCTCTCGTCTCAACTTAAGAGTTAATCGATTAAATAACAGTTTCAGTTTAACTAACAGACTCAAATATTTAGGTAACAATTCTACAAAACGAAACATACATAACCAGAAAAACATACAGAAAACACACCGGGATTCACTTTCGCCGCAGCGCAGAGAGTAATTTTTCGAGAATTGAAAGTCATTTTCTGGTATGATATACTTTATTTGATTCACACTATCGACTACACTCTTAAGTATACTATCGACATTTAAGTTAAAAATAATTGTAAAAGTAACTCTGTAGTAACTCTAATAAAATAGGACTGCAAAACCTCGTATACATGAAGAGCTAGTTTGGCCACAGTGATTCAAATTTGATTCTACTTAGCGCCTCGACTAGTCCTTAAATAAGTAATAAGTCCTTTATATATTTACAAAACGTCGCCTTAATTAAGACATAAAGTTAACATGCATTGCTTTGCTTAATATTCAAAGTTCTTCCGATTCGAAACAAGTGGGGGCGTCAATCTGAAAAGTTTTCGGTGTGTAGTTCTCATTCTTTACATTCTCATAATGTTTGCCCCTAAAAGGTAGATCAATAGGATAAGTTCCTCCAAAAATTAGAGGTTTGCATCGCGATAATTCGGCATTTACGTGACCCTCGTTTCCTCGACTCCACGCATCTACAGTGTCGCAAATAACATCTTTTCTGCGAATATGTGGCGCAACTTTCACTATTTTTTTCTCATCGAAATTGCAATATTCAGTCAAGGATTGACCAAAGTTGTCAGAAGAAAGACTCGGGCGTCTTTCGCTATCTGAAGATGAACTGGTGGACATTGAAAAAGATTGAAGTTTTAATCGTCTCAATTGAATATCTAAATCGGTAGTTGCTTGGACTTTATTAAAGTTTTCTAATTCCTCGTCGATGCTTTTTTTCGGAGACAATTTTTTCTTAACGTTACATTTGAGAAAATCTGGCGGCCGAGCCATCGGCGGTTTCGACAGACTTGGATTTGCTTTCTTTGGTTTCGGCATCTCCTTAGGATGAATCTTGTTGTTCGGCACGATTCGTGGGAACGGAGCAGTTACTTTAGGGTATTTAATTGTCTTTGGCGATTTATGTAATTTGAGCGACGAATCTACGGGACGAACTTGGGGATCCAAGTACATAGGTGGATTATCTAGTTCGCAAGCGTCAGACCTAATTATTGTTCGACGACGTCGTAGTGAATTTACAGCAAAGGCTTCCAAATGTTGGGGACCAAGATTACTATTCGAAGTAAGCGTTTGAATACTTACTTCCGGTGATGTTGCCTTTTCTTCCTTTTCCGACTGTCCAGCGAGCATAAAGAAAGAGGCGAGAAATGTTAATCCTTCCTTTCTCTCTTAAATATTCCACATTCATTAAATGCAAAAGTCCTTTTAAATTAAATTTTTTGCTTTTTAGAACGTGTGAAGTAAAAGGAAAATTAAGAAGATCCTTCAAATAAGATGTTTTTGAATTAAATCGAGACTTATTTTCAACAAATACCAAAAGATTTCAAAGTCAAAAGTACTCAATTCTTTGATACTTAAGTACCTACTTGAAAATTTTCAGCTAAAGTCAAAAACAACTTCGAAGTGACCTAATAAAATTCTTCAATCTTCACTAAAGGATTCATACACGAAAGAAAATTTTCATCAAAATGAAAAAAAATACATCTCCTTAATTATTTTCATTGAATGGAACTGAAAAGTTACTTTACCTCATAACCCCATTTTCCCTGTTGTTGATTATTATCCACTTCAGGCTGATCCGTCGTATACTGTGGGGATTGTTGTTGCTGCCACTCGGAATGGCTGTAATCCTGAGCCGCGTAATCTTGTTGAGTGTAGGATTGTTGGTTCCAATAATCCTGTTGTTGCATTTGTTGATATTGAGTCGTGTCAACATTGGCCCCGGCATACTGATCACCGTGTTCTGCCATGTTGTAAGGTTCTTGAACATTGGAATGGGAAGGCTGCCATTCAGAGTGTGATTCCACTGCAGGCACTTCCATCAATGAGGTTGGCTGCTCGGTGTATTCTGGTTGAGTTTGCTGCTGATTCCAGTGTTGTTGCTGAACTTCGTAATGGTTTTGATTTGCGCCATGCAAGTCTGGAGTTGTTTGAGAACCGTAACCAGTGTCCTGAATAATTTCTCCATTCTATAAAAGTTACAATTATAAAAAATATATTTCAAAATTAGTTTCTAAATATATTCTAAAATAAAGTACCTGATGTTTGCTGACGATTTCCTCAAGTTTATATAGCCACGTGAGATTTGCGACGTCTTCAACCGAATCTTTGCAAACTGGATCATGGAACTTTATTCTATTTCCAAGAGCATAAACTTTGTTTATGAAAAATCCCTGATATTTGGAAGGCTCATTGACTATATTCACAGCAATTTGTTCAATATAGAGCAAAGCCTTCTCAATTAGACCATAATCTACCATCTTCTCAGCCATGTTGAACTTGAAGTTTTGTAAATCTACAAGAGTGAAACCCGGCTCACTCAAATTACGAGCGTACTCATAGATTTCAGTTAGCATTATAGCGTCGTTATTAACGAATTCGGAATAAGGTTTGTGGTGATTGGATCCTATGAGAACAAGTTTTACCCCATTTGCACCATAAGGTCCAAATTGGCTTTGTGCTAAGATATAACAAAAGTGTGCGGCTGAAATATCTCCTCTGGCTGCGAGTGTATCACCCATAATTGTGATCGATCTATGATTTACTTCTGGATTCGCTGAGGTGTTAGAAATTATCATTGCTAGGTGAGGTCTCCAATCATCCCACTGTGCATCTGCTACACACTGAAATTCAAATAGAAAGATATAATACATAGAAAAATCAAAAGAAAAATTGTACTTCTGTTTTAAAAATATGAACTTACAGTTACGCTAGCTGGCACTCGGCCAGAGTGGAGTTGATATAAAGTTTGTAGGGGATCATTAGAAGGCAAACTGTTTGCAAAACGAGTCATGACCGAAGCATGAGTTCGCTTATCCAATTTGCTTGCGAGGAAGAGAGCGTGTCCCCAAAGTCCCTCGTCCATTGCATATTCTGTTCAGGAAAATATAAACAAGGCATTAGTTAAATTAAATAAAAGTATATTTAAAAGTGAAAGAATTTGTACTATTCAACTGACCTAACGCTTCTTGAACAAGACCGTACAATAAAGTATTCCTGAATTCGTCCGTCATTTGATTGACTGTTTTTCGTTGTTTCGAATTGTCTTCTTTTTCGTGGGGAGTAACTGTATCTCGTACATTTCCGTCTTCACCAGAACCTGCTGATCTTTGCGATATGGTTGATTCACGCCTCACTGATTCACGTGAATTTTTATTGTAAGGATATGCGTCTTTATTCCGCAGCAAAAGTTGTGCTATATCCACTCCAACCACATTCTGTTGACAATACATAAAATATAAAGTATAAAAATAAAGGGTTCTTATTACTGGAGTTTAGGATTAGATAAAAGTAAATCTTACCCCGTTTTGTTGAATCAACATGATCATAAGTTCGTACAAAAGAATGTAGGATGCTCGATCCACCATTTCCGTACTACTCGCAGCCTTTATTTTAGATTCGCAGTATTCTATGATGGTCTTCTTATGAGTTACGCCTCTGCAAACAGAATTTGTTTTTTAATTTTGTATATTTCTTACAGTTCCTTTTTATTATCGATATACTCAAAGATTGCACAAATTTCATCCAAATAGTATTAGTAAAAAATGTACTCATGCTTAAATTCTTTAATTTAATTACACTTGCTTAATCAATGGTCCGGGATAAGTTCGCAGCTCACGGATCACGGGGTCGTTTTGTAGAAAATTATCGACCCGAATAATGTCCACCTTCGCCCTTTCTCCATCAGCTGGATAAGCTGGGAGAATATGCAGTAAAGATCCAATCGAAAAGGAACCTGTCGAACGCAAACAGTTTTTGAAATAACTATTTCTTCAGAGAAATATATTTTAAGAGTAAATCATTTTTCATAAACAAACGCACCTTTTGCATGAGCTGTAGAAAATTTAGTAGGCGTCAATCTAGAAGAAGCAATGGTCTGATCTTCCAAAACAGAGCTTTCAGTCAAATTGTGCTTTTCACTTGGAGTCCTGAAAAATTCATTTGAATAAAATAACATCTTTTTTAATCACTCTATCAGTACGAGCATACTTACGTTTCAAGCAAAAGCATAATAAATTATTCAATAAAGCTCTCATTAAATATTATAATAAAATTCTAGTCTGGATTTTTTTTTGTCAAATATGTAAAAAAAATCCTGACTTTGTTTATTAAAAGAAACTGGCTTAAAGTTTCTAACATTTCTACTTTTAAAAATATATCAACTAGCTTGCAATATTTCTTGCAGCGATCCTCGAATTACAATCGCAAAATGAAAATTAGGCCTTTTGGCTTCACCTATTCGAATTGCGAAAAAGACGCCTTCTAAGAGGACTCTTGGCCCATCCGGAAAATCCAAAACAGGGTACGTAGAGTGCCTTATTTGGCGAGAGGAAGTAAATGCTTGGTTTTGTGAATAATCTGATGTAATCGAAATAAATGTGATTTTTTTGAAGCAATCAACTTTTATTGATTGTAATAAGCAAATTTGAGAATAAACTGACCTATCATCGCATGAGCTGCGACCCGAATGAACGCTGGCTCTATCTTCGGGATAATTAGCGCTACTTCTCGCTGTATGTTGCTGTTGATGTTGATTCGCGTAGTATTTATGATACCATTCACTATAAGCAGCAGGATTCGTTCGTCGCAAATTCTCGAGGTAGGCATAGTAGTTATTATTGTAGTTTGCTCCATAATCAAAACCACCGTAACCTGAAACATCGCCTTTGACTGACGCTACCACTGCGATTGCACAAATATAATTAAATTAAATGGTTGCAAATAAAATAATTAATTTAAAAATTTAAAATAATAAATACCATTGTAACCATAATAAGGATCCCTCGATCGCATATAGTAATCCCTGTCCCTGTCGTTGTAAGAAGATCTGCTGGAAGGTCGTGAACTGGAACGAAAAGTTGGATCCAATTATTCATTGAAATTAAAATTAAAAATAAATTAAGGAATAAAAAATGCTTACGTTCTGTTGTAAGGATCATCGTAATAATCTCTCCTGTAAGGATCCCTAGGATCATAATCATCATATCTTCTAGGTCTTCTATCGTCTCGTCTTCTGTCTCGATCAGGATAATCTCGATCTCTAGAATATCGAGGATCATATTCTCTTCCGTCCCTATCTCTACGTCTAGGATCTTCTCTTTCCCGTCTGAGATCATCGACTCTTCTTCTTCCATCTCTCTCCTCTGCCTCACCTTTTGTTCTTATTCTTCTGTCGATTTCTTCCCTTCCAGGTCGATCTAGATCGTCGCGACTGGCATGTCTACGATCTTCGTCTCTATAAGGACCATCTCGACGATCCAAATCTTCTCGAGAATTGTAAGCGCGATCGTAATCAGCTCCACGTCGACGTTCATAATAGTAATCGTCATCATATTCCCGCTCTCGGTCGTAACTGAAATAGCATTTAATGGATGTTAATTTAGAAAAGTGATTAGCTTGAAAATCTATTTTAAGTAATAGATAAGAGATCTTCACTTACTATGGGCCTTTCCTTTCGTACTCAAATCTCTTGCGTTCAGTGCTTCCTTCCCGGTGTCTTTCTCTACTTTCTTCTCTGCTACTTACTAATTCTTCATCATCGCCATCTTCAATGGATTCTCTTCGATTTTGTGATCCAGTGAGTCCTTTTCCTTCACCCATCGAAGCACCAACTGCCTCTTTTCTTTTGTTTCTGCTTTCATTAACTGATTCTTGCATAGCAGAAGCTAAACATAAAACAAGAGATTACAGGATGTTTTTAAACGAATTATGCTAATCTTTAAAATCGCAAAACTTACGAGCAGTACTCATAACTTCCTGAGACCCTGTCACAATCCTCGAACTAGATCTATCATCCATTGACTGAGTAGACTCATTGGGCGAAGCACCTCCCAAAATTTGCCTAAGATCGCTATCTCCTTGTTGAATCGGTTCCTCGACTTCATTTCCTTGTCCAGGAATTTCTCGAGTTTCGCTCAATTCAAGAGGGGCTTGAATCTGAGAAATCGATCTTTCTTCCCCGGAAGGATCATTACGAGATTGCTGTGGCGGGACGGATCTTTCCCTTCCAGAAGGATCATTCCTTCTCTCCATTATGTCTGAATCTACTCTTTGCAATAAAGAAATGCTTCTCTCTTGTCCAGGGGGAACATCACGCCTTTCACCTCTATCAGGAACACTTCTACTTTGTGTGTTTTCTTGACCAGAAGGATCATTTCTTCTAGGATCGGAAATGCGAGGAACTTGTCCGTACTGTTCTTGACCAGTGGGATCATTTCTACGAGGATCTACGGAACTTTGACCTGGTACTTCACGGACGAAGGGAATGTCGTTCGGTACCTCGTCATTTTCATCGTCTTGACTCGGTGGAATCGGTTCGTGTTCTTCATGTGAATCTGTTAGTTCTCCAGTTTCTAGGAATGTGTTTCGGTCATTCGATGCAAATTCGTAGTTGTCTGGCGCCTGTAAAGAAAATTGTAATAAATAAAATTAGATAATTATATATATCATATATATACTCAAAATTTGTTTCTGAATAAAAAAAAAATAATACCTGCTCCACATGGAAAGGCGGCATAAGAACTTCAATATTACTAACTTCTTGCTTGAAGTCCTTTGAACTGCTAGAGTCCTTTGACGAATTCGTTGACAACTTTGGATCATTATCTAACGTCTCCTTATTAATAGAATCTCTCGAACCATAAATATCCCGCTCTTGCAATTCAGGAGCCACTACCTCCAAATTCACAAACTCCGAAGGTTGCTGAATATTCTCATAATTCTCCACATTCTGTTCCGGAGTCCACTTTTGGGCTCGAATATTCATAACGCGATCACTCCCATACCGATTATTATCCTGCGCCACCGAAGTGCTTTGATTATACCATTGATCATAACCAGCCTGTGAAACATTCTCTAAACCCTTAGCAACTCCTTGAACACTAGAAACATCTTGAGGATTCAACTGAGTCTCCAAACCTCGAGCGTTTTCTCCCCCAGCCTCTGGTAAAATCGGTACATTATCAGAAACAGTATCCGCGACAACTTCATTCGATTGGACCGAACCATGACTCTCACTTTTAGACTTTTCCGAGCTCCTTGTAGCACTAGGATTGATATTCATCTGACTCAATCCAGTAGATAACTCGGAAGTCCAATCCCCATCACCATTCCAATCCATTTCAATATTCTCCTGATCCTGGAGACTGTTTTGAGCACTGAAAGAAGCCTTCGCCTTGCTCATTCCCGATGATAATCCTGTGGAATCATTCAAAGAAGTCGAACTAGTAGCTGGAGTCATAGGAGACTTCTTCCTCTCCTCCGTCTGTTCAGTAATATTCGATATATTCGCAGTGGAGCCAGAAGTTGTGGAGGCATTGGATGAAGCAAAGTGAGCTGGAGGTCGAATCTGTTGCCACTCGGTTGCCAAGACTCTATTTGATTCATTATCTAATGGAGTTTCTTTCAAATTATTTTCCTGCTGTACCCACTGACTTGGTTGTTCATTTTGTGATGAGAGATCAGACGACTGCTGAGAAGAATCAGGGTTTTCCGATCTTTGCCAGTTAGACAAATTAGCTGCTGAAGAATAATTATGCTGCTGCTGCAAGTGAACGGTTTCTGAATTCTGATTCTGCCATTGATTCAAAGCTGGGTTGCTTTGTACTGAGGGCCAATTTCTCTGTCCTCTTTGATCCTGCTGTTCCACCGGCCAGGTCTGGGAATATTCATTTCCTGCAGATTCAGGTCCGGAATATGCTTGAGCAATGGACTGTGGTTGTTTATGAGGCGTTTGAATTGAAGGTTGTTGGATTGGCAATTGTTGAATTGATGGTTGTTGGGTTGGTGGTGGTTGGGTTGGTGGTGGTTGGGTTGGTGGTTGTTGGGTTGGTGGTTGTTGGATTGCTGGTTGTTGGATGGGTAGTTGTTGAACTGGTAGTTGTTGGATTGGAGGTGATTGGATTAGAGGTTGTTGGATTGGAAGTTGAGGAGGAGATTGCTGATGAAGTTGCTGTCCCCACTGATTCCCCACACCATCATATTGATTCTGTTTCTCAACACTTGGTTCTTGCCAGTAGGATGGAGGCTTAGACTGGTTTTGCCAATTTTGAGCAGGAACTGTCTGCTGTTCATTCCAATTATAATTATTCACAGGGGGTGGCGTTTGATGCGCTTGATTAAGAGAAATACTTTGTTGAGGGAAAGATACATTTTGAAGTTGGTCGTTCAACCATGGTTGATGATCAGAGATTGAAGAATTCGACTTTGTAGAACTCGGTCTTTGAGCGGGAGGCAGTTGTTGATTGAAAGTGTAATTCTGATACGGCGGATATGAATCAGAATTATTAGGGGTCGATTCTCTACTAATGCTAGTCCTTGGAGTCGTTGCTCCTGAAGTGGAATGTTGGTTGATTAATGGAGGTCTATTGTTTCCATTCAGATTTTTGTAGTAATTTTCTTGAGCAGGTAAAGTTTGTTTCTGCGGTGGATAAGTAGGAATGAACTGACTTTGTGGATGCTGTTGCTGAAGATGTTGTGATTGTTGAGGATGCTGTTGATGCTGCTGATGTTGGGCATGAAGATGCTGAGCTTCAGGTTGTTGATCGACGCTCCAGTTCCAGGAATCGTTTCCGTTGTTTGCGTTTTCCGATCCCCAATCCCAAGGATCTCCAGATTGTTGTGGTTGATTCATAGCTGGATTTGGAGGATGGAAGACGTTGCTTGGAGGAACGTTCGATGGCACTGGGGGCGCCATAGAGTTCCATGAGTTTTGGTTTTGTACTCCATATCCTGCTGCCGTTGCATCTACTCTTGCTCTCGTTGGCCGTCCTCGATACGGATTCTGAAATTGAATTATCAATTAGTTAAAGAAATAATCCAGCTTTATATTCATTTTAAGTAATTATACTTACACTCATGCTAATGTTGATCTAGCACCTTTCGATTTATATTGTTTATAGAAAACCTGCAACAATAAAAAAGAAAGAAGGTTAGAAAGAAAATCAGAGGTAGAAAAGATAATAAAGAAATTAATTTTTCAATAAAATTTTATAGATTGCACAATGTTTTTGTTTTATGGGTGTACAAACCCTTCATTTTAAAAGACGATTTACAATGTCGCCATAAAGTGGAGTTAAATAACAATTACGAAAGAGAGCATCCGCTGAGGTTTCAATAGCTCAATAAAAGTGTTTTATATTTCCTCACATTATTTTTATAGTCATTATATTCCCAAAAAATTCAACTACATACTTTTATATATAAAATGTCGGTTTTCAAATACCATTTAATTCAAATCCTGAATCAGCCTAACAAGTGGCTTTCCGACAAAAAAGCAAGAACATAGTATAAACTTCAAAAGAAATGATTCAGAGTATTGAAAGTGACTCTTCAAAATTGACTTTCCCAAATTTTTCCCTTATCAATAAAACAAAAAGGAAGGAACCACCTGATAATTCATTTCCTTATCCTAACAAAAATGCCTTTTATTTACCTTTAAACCAAAAAGAGAAAGTGTTAGCTAAGTACGAGCTTAATGATACAGATTGCAAGAAACTCGAGAAGAAACTGGAATAGAACACTTTACACCCAATAAAAAAATCATTCAGTTTATAGATATAAGGGGAGATTTTACAAATCGAGGTCAAAGTTGTCAAGCGTGGAGTAAAAATGTATAAGTTTATTTACTGAAGCATTCTTTTTTAAAAATATCTCGCAGTCTATTGCAAACTCTTCATAACCTCATTAATCCGCTTTTGACAGCTGGCAATTCGTAAAGCAAGATAGTGAAGGGAAGGTCAAATAAAATCCACATAAATCCAAAGGCGTCCGAGTCAATGAAACCTAGAACAACTTTCCTCAAACCATAGACCGGATTCTCGCGAATTTAAAAGAATTATATAACCGGAAACGTGAGGATGCACTTTTGTGGGATTCCTCGCGTCACCGGGCCGAAAAACATTGTAAAAAAGCAACTTTCCAAACTGACAATGCAAAAGATTATCTGCCAGCTGTGAAACTCAGCTTTTAGGAACTCAAGTACTCACCAAGCTATCGTGTCTTGTAATCAAATGCATGCATTCGTAAAAGCATTATTTTTCCAGCACAAGTTTCTTTTCACTAATCACACCACTCTTTTATTGTAAACAGATGGCTCGAAATTTTGCCGAAATGGACACCACGACTGTAAAAAATCACGGAAACGCGGACATTTACAGGGAAAAGGTACTGGGGTTCAGCCACAGCAGCACAAACGTCATAAATTTTTCTCGATCTGCTGACTGCTGTAGCCTGTACTCTGTAGGAATAGTCGCGCGGATACATTGATAATGAGATTTACACATTTTTCGGGAGATGGCGCTTGAGCGCCTTTTTAGAAACCAGTGATTCTCAACCGATACTTTTAATTAACAAAATTTTAAACAAGTTTTAAGTGGGAATTTTAAATTAGAATCAATCCAAACTGAACAAAAAGTTTACCGCTGAAACTTAAAAAAATGTCTCACAATTGAATACCATTAGACAAGTTTAAGTTTTGGTTTAAGTTACTTTAAGATCCCAACCGAATGATAACCACTATCAACCACTATATTCCATTTTTTGCAATTACAAAATAAAAGCATGCATAAAAATCCTATGTAATTAATTGTTTATCAAAAGTAATAATTTTACAAAAACAATACAACAACGATTATTTAAAAAATATATATTATTATTGATACGGTGATGAGTTTTCAGTTTGGTAAAGTCAAGTTAAAAGTTAATAATTACATTAATAAATACTGTGCATTAAATTTAAAAACTTGTAACTTTTTTTGATACATAATATTTTGCTTGATTTTTATAAAATAAAATAAGTGGTGGAAAATATAGTAAACATGAATGATGAGTTGGAAGTTGGAGAAAGGATCTGACGTGGTGCGCTTTGAGTGGAGAGTGGAGACCAGTACTTGAGAAATTTGTGTGATTGTGTGGCAAACTGGCAACTCGGTCGGTTTCTGACGTTTCTGACA
>JAUEJJ010000047.1:8024694-8037423 GCA_032164275.1 Synergus coniferae | reverse complement strand
TGACCATTTGTGTGATGAACTTAGATTTTCGAATAGCTTGTTGAACTAAATTGCACACGACACTTGACTTACCTTGTATGCACTATGCCTTGTATTCTTGTAACTATTTCTCACGATCCACAACAACGACAAAACACAGTCAATTTCGGAGTCCGCTGAGAAGTGAGAAGAATCTACCCTCTGCGCACGAGTGAACACAAATGGCCACTTATGTCGAGGGATATGAAAAATAAAATTCGTGTTATATTTATAAATTTCGATAAAACATATTTTAATGGACGCGCATGTAAAGTATTGTTAATAGAATAAAATAAATACTCCTCATGAATCAATAAGCATAAAAATTCATTAAATTTAATATATTTAATCAGGTTTGGACGCAAATAGGTGCATTTACCTTATCATGTTACAAAACTAATTTGATCGTTTCTATCGAAATTTGATCGAAAAGATACATTTAATATAAAATGGGAAAATATGTCTTATGTAAATTTTTGTCCCTTTTTAAAATCACTTTAATGTAAATTCATTCATGTAGTTAATTAGTCCAAAATATCAGTAGTCGAAATGAAATTTTACAATTTAAAGAAATATTCTTTTCTCATTCCGCTCAAAATCCGTCGTCACTATGGTAATTTGTCTTTTGATTCATAGTTTTCATAATAATATTGATTGAATTTAAACAAGAGTAGTGGGCATTTAAAAAAATCTCAAACTGCACATTTAAAATGTTTTACATTACCAAAAAAACCGGGAAAAACTTAGAAATATTCACACCTTGGTGATTTTCGTTTTTTAAATTATGAACAAACAAATAAATGGGGAATAAACAATAACAAATCAACAATGTTGAGCAATGGCCAAAATTGATCTCTTTAATCACTAAAATACTATAGTTTACAAAATTTCTGAAGTACTACTTAAAAATTTCAAATTCACGAATAAAGACTGTAGAAACATAAAACATTAATGAGTGGATGCGCTCTGTACACTATTATTCGCCCGCATATTTACAACACTTTAAAAATTAACTTTTTTGCAATGCATATTTAATAATTATTATAAAATCATTTATATCTCGAAGATGATTTCGTTTCAAATTCAACGGTATTTAAATAAAAACAAGACCTTCACTTTTCAATCAATCAAAGAATAATTTAAGCCATACAAGAATTTTCATTTTAAGTGAGTAACCCTTTTCGCATTCTCAAAAAGACCGACTATCTTACAAATGCAAAATTCTTTTTGTTAGAAGTTCTCGCGGAGGAAATTGCTTCCTCATTTATCATAGTTCTCGAAATAATTAATCAATCATCTTGAAGTACAGCAGCATTAGCAGCTATACTTGGATTATTAATAACTTCACCCAAGCTTTCAAGAAGTTCTTTCCTATAATCATCGAAGTCTCCATCAATTTCGGAGATGTTCTGGTTCTCGATTACATGAAGATTACACTTTGTTTCTCTGATAAGTCTTTCGTCGTGAGTTACAATAATCACACCGCCTTTGTATTCGTTAATTGCTTCAGCTAAAGCATCGATAGATTCGATATCCAAATTGTTTGTAGGCTCGTCGAGAATAACAACGTCGGGTGCGTTCAAACAAAGTTCTGCCAAGGCGACTCTTGCTTTCTGTCCTCCAGAAAGATCTTTCATTTGAATTGTGTGAGCATGGGAACTGAGACCAAAGGTTCCTAACTGTTTTCTCGCTTTTTCGTAAGGCAAATTGAAAAGTCTCATTAGATATTCTGCGGGAGTTTCTTCTGCTGTGAGATGCTCTCCGGAATGCTGATCGAATCTACCTATCCTCTGTAAAGATGAATAATCAAGAGTTAATTAATTTTATTACTTTTAATTTTTATAAATAAACTCGGAATAAATAATTTTATATTTCATATTTCGAACTTACCAAACGGTGATTCTTTATTAATTCCCCTTTCTGGGGCGTAATGTCCCCGAATAAAAGCTTTAAAAATGTGGACTTGCCGACTCCATTAGGTCCAACTATGGCGATACGCGAGCTTAAGTCAATTCCAAAATCGGTGTCGATGAAAAGAGGTTTGTGTCCTTCGTAAGCAAATGTAACATCTAAAAAATTACAATTGATTAGAAACAAAAGTAACGAAAACCTGCTATACAATTCTTTTGTAAAATTATTTTTAAAATTACCATGAAGACCAAGAATTGGAGGCTGAAGTGGCGGTGGGTCAGGAAAGCTGAACTTAACAATGTAGTCCCTCGGCCTCTGCAACAATTCCTGAACTCCAGATTCCTCGTTGTCTTCCTTTTTGTGCATTTTCTTATTTTTCTCTTGTTTCCTAGTGAGAACCTCCTTTGTTTTCTTCTCCGCTTGTTTGCTACTCTTTCCTGCAGCCTTGAGGTCCTTTAGTTTCTTTTCCTGCTTCTCAAAAGCCTTTATATTTTCTATTCTCTTCTGCTCGTACATACTCTTAAAACTACTGTAATTCCCCTTATAATAAAACAGCTTTTGCATGTCCAAGTGAATGATATCCGTACACACGTTATCCAAGAAACTCTGGTCATGAGAAACAATTAAAAGTGTTTTTTTCCACGCTTGAAGATAATTATCCAACCAAATGACAGCATTTAAATCCAAATGGTTTGTGGGTTCGTCGAGTAAAAGAAGAGTCGGTTCTACAAAAAGTGCTCTTGCGAGGGATACACGCATCCGCCAACCACCAGAGAAATTTTTCGTTGGTCGATCCTGCATTTCACGACTAAATCCAAGACCAGCTAAGATTCGTCGAGCACGGGGTTCCGCGGAGTCAGCTCCTATTGCTTTCAGTTCTTCGTAAACCTGGAGATATTAATTTATTAGATGTAATAATAGAGACAAGTCACAAATTTCAGGTTTCTATAAAATCCCGGTTATTTTTGAGTAATTAAAAGATAATTAAAAATACCTCTTGGAGTCTTTCTTGCACAGATTCGTCTCCTTCTTCTGCTTGTGTTTCTAGCTTTTTGCATTCCGTTTGTAATGCCTTGCATTTTTCATCTGCATTTAGTACATTTTGTACAGCTGGTGTGTCATCGGCTACGACTTCCTGCTCACAATAGAGAATGTCTATGTTTGGTGGAATCGGAAAGGCTCGTTTCTGGATGTGTCGCAATAGAGTTGTTTTACCATGTCTGAAATTTTTTAAATGATTTATTAGTTCCTACTTCCCTTAGTGATATTTAAAATTAAAGAGACGTTTTGTTCAAGCAATCAAATCACAAATAATTTCGATATTTAAGGCTTTTGGACAATGACGCCAACCTCCAAATTCAATCTATTAATTTTACTCTAAAAATATTATAATTAGGTACACTTTGTGTGTATATATTGTTAACATAATATAAAAGTAAAGTGAAAATGTACTCACCCGTTAGGACCAACCAAACCATATCGTCTATTTTGGGCAATAAGTAAACTAGCGTTGGTGAACAGTTCCTTCCCCTTTGCAGCAATACTAAAATTCTCAATTTTTATATCAACAGCATTATCTAATAGTTGATTTCGTGCTTGAGAAACACTTTGAGAAACTGTAAAATTTGCATCTAGTTCACTGTGACCCTGGCCACCGTGTTTAGTCATCAACTCCAATGTCTTTTCGTATTCTTGTTGCTTTTTCAGTTTCTTCTTTTCCTTATGGGTCAATTTTTTCACTGATTCGATATCCATTTCGGATATTTTTTCCGTGATATCGGAATTTTTAGCTTTGGTAGACATTCTGGAAACTTAGAGAGCTTCTACGAGAAAATCTTTTTTATAATTACAAGCACCAAACAAGCAATGCAGGCAACGTGCTCACAACGTAAAATCACGTGAGGCGACCTAACCTCTAAAGTTTGTCAAATATCTAGAAAATCGAGGCTATAATTCACTCTTCTACGACTGAAAATATTGGAGAAATGTAGGAAAACTTTGAATTATTGTTTGATGATGAATGAAGTATTAATTACAGATGAAAGTAGGGTTTATTCACCCCATATATGTCACACGAGTCACGACACACATTAACAGACTGTGGTGAATTGAATAACTGTGAACAACTGTGAATAACCCAAGAATAACTGCTAATAAGTTAATAACTGCAAATAACTGAGACACTCATGGGACGACGTTCTGGGATATCTGGGACAGATGCCTGCATCCTGGACTGCGCATGCATTAGGGACAGCGCACTCGGCACTCATTGGTGGCAATTTTTTGCATTTGCCGCACGATTCAAAGGTTAAAATAAATAGAATTGTTATAATTAAAACAAATAATTATTTGAAATTACAAAAAAATGTTTCTAATTGAATAAAAAGTCCGCGTGACTTTTATGCAATTTCGAATTATTATTTATTTTAATTATGACAATTCTATTTATTATCACTTTTGAATCGCGCTCCAAATGCGAAGAAATTGCATCCAATGAGCGCGTTGTTCCTACGCATGCGCAGACTAGAGTTTCGCACGCATCTATTGTCAACTATCAGAATTTTTCGGCATTTATTTATGGCAAAGTGATCATTCACCAGCATTCACCATAGAAGAAAAATTTCTAGTCTTTTTCCAGTCCCAATCAAATTATTCTGATTTAAGGACAAGTTCTAATATTTTCCAATATCAATTTAATAAGTCTGATTTTGGTCTGATTGAAGGATTGAATCCGGCACATAGCTTCAAGGTTGGCGACAGTGGCATCAGGACCGTAATAGAATTTTAGATAGCGCATTTCTGGCGCATTATTGGCACTTTGTGCTCCATTCACCATTGTGCTCCATCCTCCATCAGCCATCTCCATCTATATTGTATTGTTTTACATTGTGTTTGCGACTTTGCGTCAGTTTGCGTAGAGGGAAGGTTTTTGGAATTAGAAATTTTGAATTGTACTACATCATGAATGCTTTAAAGGAAGAAATTCAAAGAAAACGGAAGGAACTGGAAGACAAAAAGTTGTTGACAGGAACGAAAAAGTACTTTAAAAGAGGAGACTTGCTTTTCAGCAACGCAGAAAAGTCTAAGGAGATTAATAGTGTCAAACAAGAAATCAAATCCCAAGAATTGGAAAAAGCTCCTGTCGAGGATGCCGAGCACCTCACATTACCAAGGAATGAGGTTATACGTCGTCTCCGTGAACGTGGTGAGCCGATTTTTTTATTTGGAGAATCGGAAGTTGACGCGTTTAAGAGGTTGAGAAAATGCGAAATTCTCGAACCAGAAGTGAACAAAGGTTTCCGAAACGATTTTCAGGAAGCCATGGAGCAGGTCGACCTGGCGTATGTAAATGAGATCCTAGAACCGATAAAACATTTAGGTGACGGCTCTAAAATTGATATAAACGTTCCTGAAGAAAGTGTCACTTACGAAGATCTGCAGCAGAAGTATAGTAAATTAAACACCGGAGATAGAGAATATGACATGAATGTCATTACTCAATTTCTTCAGTTTTTGGTCCAGATGTGGGGAAATAAACTAAACGATAGATGTGCTTCTGAGAAAACGGGTACAAGGGGGAAAATGGCAAGCGCCATATATGCCCAAACAAGAGAGTATATTAAACCTCTTCTCCGAAAGCTGCAGAATAAATCCCTGCCAGAAGACATTACGGATAGCTTGACAGAAATTGTTAAACATCTTCTAGAGCGAAATTATATGTTGGCGAGTGATGCTTATCTTCAAATGGCAATTGGAAATTCACCTTGGCCAATTGGTGTCACTATGGTTGGTATTCACGCTCGTACCGGAAGAGAAAAAATTTTTTCGAAGAATGTAGCTCATGTAATGAACGACGAGACACAGAGGAAATATATTCAAGCCTTGAAAAGGTTAATGACTAAATGTCAAGAATATTATCCAACGGATCCCTCACGATGTGTAGAATACTCTAAACCATAGAGTAGAGACGAATTATTTTCTATTTAATTAATGTTCGAAAATTTCTTAACGTTCGCATGAACCAAATGCTCGTTCGATTTTTTCTTACAATCAGGAATTAGGCATATTTCAAACTGATGGAGTATAAATATAGAAATGTAAATACGTTATGTATATATTAATAATTAATGCTCTAAAATTTCTTAACGTTCATATTATAATTTGACTATTTGTTCACTAGGAGTAATTTTGAATAAACTTACGTATAATTTGATAATGATTGCTTCAAATTTCATTAGACCTCTAGAGTCCTATACATTAAGAACTTAATATTTTAAAGAATTCCTTTCAATTTTGAAGTCTAATTTTCAACATAATTTTTCTTGATTTGAGAAACCATTTCTATTTTTAATTCTAATATTACAATTTTTATTTTTATTTCCTTAAAGCAAGTGTGACTAAAATACACTTGCATCCATTTTTTTAAAGCAAACTTTTATTTATAAACTTGTTATATTCTTACAGCTTGTTTATTTCGAGTGTTAGCTTACATATCTCTTTCAGCAGCTATAAATTTTTCTTATATTTTATAATATTTATACACCATTTTCTTAGCACGTATAAAGTTTATAGTCTCGATAGTAATGCGGACTGAAGATAATTGAGATAATAAATTCATAAATATACGTCACATTTCCTTCCTTGTAAGGTACTTATATTTCGCCCACAAATGGCGAGTTATCGACAATTGAAATTTGAATTTCAAGCTTTTTAGTGATCGTTGGCATATGGTAGTGATATTATTCTAATCGAGAGTAACTGTACTTATGGTGTACATCATTTAAAATCTATTGTATTATAAATTATCAGCTACGTAATACGTACTAAAATTAAACATTATCAGTTCCACATTTATACATTTACATCGAAAATATATATATTTATTATTTATATTCTAACTTGCCAAGTCACGAGAAACTTTTATACAGTCACCCTTTTGCAAATAGAATTTAACGAAATAATTAGAGAACACGTTCAGCGCAAAGGTCTGCAGGCTTTTAATTAATTGGAAGTAGAATTCTCCAGATTTTATACAGTCGGTGCATTTAATAATTTAAAAAAACAGGATAATTTCAAAGTGATTCAACAAAGTATTCTTCTTATTTCTGAATTTTTATGTGGAAGAATTAAATTTATTAGATTATGATAATCTCACATCCAATTGAAAAATGAAATAGAGAAATAAACGGTGGATAAGAGACGCACAGGACTTTCTTTAAGTAAATGTTTAAACCCAAATTATAACGCAACAGCTAAAGCACTCGTAAAATTTGTAACACATTTCATATTTAAACCGTTTAAAAATATTAACATGCTGACAAAATTAAACAACACCATTTCTCTTAACAGTAACAGCCGTCGCGTATATTTTACTATAGATTAGGTAAATATCACTTAATATACAGTTTTCATGAGTACATCGTTTCAAGTTAAATATTACGATGGTGAATTTCATATAATTTCAATACAAGAATTTTCGGCTTGGAATGGAATTTGACTTATTGTTAAATTAATCATTTAATTCGACTTAAATTAACTCGGAAGATATTTGGATAAATATATAGTTTAAAATGAAAGAAGAGTAATTTTATCAAGTGTTTGAAAAGCCAAAAATTGCAGTTTCGAAGTTACATTCTATTTCATTTTTTTTTTTTTCTGGGTGGCGTAAATGAGTTATAACTTACAAGATTCTTGTAACTTTATTCGTGGCATATACGCAAAATTCATCAAATCCCATTCCAAGACAAAAATATTTGTCTCGAAATAACAGACTTCTCCAGTTGTGTTATTTATTCCTCCTTCTTCATAGTATTAGCTTCTGTAAAAAAGTTTAAAGCAGGAATGAATAACAGTGATTAATATATGCACGCGCCTCTATGTATTTATCAGTTTCCTCAATAATGTACCACTGTCGCAATTTAATATAAAATAACAATAATAAATATGTAATTAAGATATAAATATCATTGAAATTGAAATATAAATAAAAAGTATGTATTAAATTTTCATTCCAAACCTAAAATCGAAAAACTATTTTCTTTTTTTTTTTATTGTGAATATGAAGTTATTTTAGAATTTTAAGTACTTAAATGATTTTTTTAATATCACAAAATAATTTTGAGATCTTTCTCTAATTGCAACAGTACTGCTGTTGAGTCTGAATACGAATTGTTTATGTATAAATATATTTTTATGGAAGCATTTGATCACATTATCACTGCGAATAAATAAAAATCGAGTTCGTTGAAATTTAGAGGAAAAGACAGATCAGCGCACAATTATTGTTTACTTTAATTGTAAGAAAATAACGACTAGCAGTTAATATTAGGAAATAACAATAAGCCATCTAAGAACCACAGATATTGTTTAATTAATTATGGTTTAGTCGATTATTGATATGGTCCTTTATTTTTATCAACTATTTGACTTTCTTATATTGTGTTTGAGATTATTTGAGTAGAAAACTACTGTGTGATGAGTGAAAAAAAGTGTTACGTGGGAGTTGATTCATTGATCTACTGTTCAAAATTTCTTAGGCAATTCATTAAAACGTTTTATTCACAGCATAATTGTAGCTAAAATGACTTATGTCGACTAGTCAAATAATTCAGTCTATTTAGACAAAAAATTGAGCTATTGCATTTAAATATTTATTAAAGAAATACTTTAAACTATTTGAAATATAAAACGTCTTCGTATTTAAATCACATAGAATTGGAATATAAAAAAGTAACTTTGGGATAAAATTATCAAGATTGTTTGTGAGAAAATTATTATCTTTATAAAGTGACTTTATAAAAAAAGTTTTGATTCGAGAGAAATTAGTAAACTGTCTTTGATAAATAAACATAAATGGGCATGAAAAATTAAAATTATTTACACTATATATGTATACAATTATTGGCGTATGATAATTGAATCCTATCCCGAATTGCATCTTTGAAAGATCGAGAATTCTTTAGAATATTTTAACCGCTTAACATTTATACCAGAGAAAATATTCATAAAAAATATTTCCTGTTTCTGCAGCGTGGTTCTCAGGTGGTTTACATTTTAATTATTATGACATTTATGATTACAAGATTTACAAATTACAAAATACAAATATGTAAATTGTAAATATTCGCATGATCGAAGTAGGTTTGCAGATAGGAATCAGGTAGTTTTCGATGCCGTTTGAAATCGATTTTCACCTTTAAATTATGAGTTTACAGACTTACTGAAGAAGTGCAGTAATGTCCCAAATTTTTATAACACGATCCTGACCGATTGTCAATAACCTTCGACGTGGCGCGTCCAAATCCATACCGATGATGTTGTGTTTCGCATCGTGAAAAGATGCTAAGGAAGTTTGACTGAAAAATAAATTTCATTTATTAATTTATTGATAAATATCAATTACTGAATAGGGGAAACGGAAGATTATAACTTACTTTGCTTCTTTGATTTGAATGTGACATGGATCGCAGACTCGCACTTCAAATTCGAAACCCATCACTGGTATTGGAATACGTTGTGATGTGCATCGGTCGCAAAGCGCTTTTCCACAATGACGACAATGATGTTGTCTTAAGCCTAGTTGGCGTTGGTCCATCATAGCTTTGATATTCCAAAAGAAAGGTCGACCGCAAGCCTAAAATATTTTTAATTATATTAAATTAAGACTTATTAATTTAATCAATAATTTTAAATAGTTTCTAAAAATTAAAATCAGAGCAAAGTTATATTAATTCAAAGTTATTAAAGAGTCGATAAAACCTCGAAGTATCAGGGAATATTATCATAAAATTGGAAAAGAAATTCTATTTTTAAAATTGGAGACATGTACCTGACATGTATCAGATTCACTCCAAACGGCAGTTTCTTTTCTATTTGCTGCCATATCCCAACAGACGATTACGCCATCTTCTCCTCCAGATAACAATGTACGTTCAGCTCCAGCGTAACACAGAGCTGTTACCTTATTGCTAAAAATAATTAATATTTACATTTTTAGTTAAAATTTTAAATTACATTTTATTGGCACTTTAAATTGAATAAAGCCAAATTTTGAAGTTTTTTTTTTCATATGAAATTTCCGTATTTTATTCCGATAATTTACTACTTCGAAATTTAAATGGATTGAATGATCATTTTTGTTTTAAATCTCAGACTTACTGGTGGCCTTGTAACTCGTAAGCAGTTCCTTGCCCACCTCCAATGTCCCAGACAACAATATTTTGGTCGAAACTTCCCGAAAATAGAAGCTGTTTTTCTGAATCCCATGCTAAAGAACGAATGCTACCGGTGTGAGCTTTCAAGGTGGTGATAAAAGTCACACCACTCTCCTCGAGCTTTAACATATTTATTTGGCCAGAGTAATCCCCGACGAAGGCGTGTTTTGATTGAGCATCGAATCTGATCAAGTTAAGGTTGCAAATTTCGTTTTCAACAATTTTTAGACTTTAGAGACTTTAGAGGAAATGTAGTGTATAAAGATTGAGTTCCTAAAATTTTCTTATAAAAAGCATAAATCTTTGATAAAAAGGATACTGTAAAGCAGTGTACCAAGCATCAGTTTGATAAGATCCTAGTTTTCGTCCTGTTGCTGAACAGTGAAGATGAAAAGCTTTATCTCGTCCGATACTAAGAATCCATTCGGTATTTGCAGTAAATATAATTCCGGTTACGCGTGCTTGATGAACTAGGACTTCTTTCATACCAGTCATTCGATTATAATCCGCTTCTATTATATATTCCTATACCATAAAAAATCAGATATATTTTTTTTTATTTCTGATTATATTTTCACGAGATAATTACCAGTTATTTATATAATAAATTAATAGAGAGTTGCTTACATTTATGCAACCATTTTCAAGGCCTACAAATAATTGTCTGGTCTCTGCACAATAATCCATCGCTGTGGCTCCTGCGGTCATATATTGGCAAATGCTTGGCCAGTATTGACCGGAATCGCGTTTCAACCATACCCTGACAGTTCTATAAAAATAAGAGTACGATTATGAAATTGGAGTTATAAATTTTAATTAATATTTTAATTAATAACAAAGATTAATCAAGACAAAAAATTGTAGATTTTATCAAGTTTACTTTTAAAAGTTTGAGTTTCTCAAACATAATTATGTGTCAAATATTCAGCGAAATAGAGAAAATTACACAGAACATAGAATTTGAGAGCCACATAGAGAAAGGCCAGCTAATTAAAAAATTTACGCCTAATAATTATATTCCGTCATTTCCGTCTGTCCGCGCTGAGTAACAGGTGCTATAGCACACCGGTATGGAATCCAATAACATGTTTATCAGATTACATGCTATAAAACCAATTCCATCATAAAATTGTTTGCACTGTTGAAACAATGATTCTTATGCTCGTAAATATCGACAGTTTAATAATTACACGTCGATTAAAGGAAACAGTTATTCATAATCACAAATTAAAAAAATGTCAATGTTTCAAATGTGAAGACTTCTTTCAAACTCCGATTATAATTAAATTTAATTTAATTTAAAATTCCCACATAATTTACAATCATAAAGGTCATATATACGATATATACCAACTCTAAAAATACGTTGTTCTTTTCCTCTAAGATTATTTTCCATTTGCACACTCGATAAGAAAATACAATTCCACAATGTAGATCTGGGATAAAAATAACTAACAAAGGAATATTTTGAATTCAATTCATTGTGGCATACAATATGAAATGAATATGAATGAAATAAATGTAAAAAGAACAATGATGAGTGTAACGCCCTTATAAGGAAATCAGGAGGAAAATTTTTGACACGTATTAAAGTGAATTTACAAGCAGAGTAGAATTTTGACGTTAGTTTTAACAATCTTGAACTCTGGAAAATTTGATATTATTTTTATTATAAAAAAATGATACCTGTCATCGCAAACACTGATGACACCGTCTTCCCGCGGTATGATAATCGCCGCATTAACGTCATCATTGCATCCTTCTAATTTCGAAAGAAGAATCGGTTTTCGATTCGTACTGAACTTATCATGATTTACTCCCGGAACGGGTTTAATTTCCGCTGTCATTTCACCGATTTCACCTGCGATACCGTAATTTTATCAACGCAATTGTCATTTGACAGTTGTTGGTCTTCGAGAACTTCGATATTTAATCAGGGGTGTATCACAATAGGGTTTCCCATAATTTGTTAGTGAAAATGCGCATTATGTTTATCTAAAGGCTCTTTTCAATGGAGAATTTTCTTTTAAAAGCAGGCAGACAGAGGTAGGATCTTTCGATTGGCTAAAAATCTAAACAGATTTGATTTCATTGGATGACATCTTGTAAATCCGCCTAAAGTCTTATCGTATACACGGTATACACGTGGGGATTATGTTTACAAATGGTTTTAAAATTTAAAACAATTTAAAATTAGCTATAAATTGTTATTTTAATTGAAAAGTTTGAAAAAAGTGAGTTTTTAAGATTAAGGAACACTTAGAAGTATTATAATTAACTTTAATATAAAATACGTCTGTATATCTTTGAAAAAGAGTAATTCTGACAGTTTGGAGGTTATGTTTATGTATACAACTTTAAAATTTATTATTAAAAGACTTTAAATTATATTAGGTGGATTACGTTGGGTTCTTATAGTGATTGAAACAATAATTATGTCTACTAATTATGGATTTTGTGACCTTTGCATTAATTATGTCGAAGGTAACAAGAAACGTTTGCATGAACTTTTGTCAAAAGTTTATTCCAGTAAGTATATATAATATTTTTTGTTTTCAATATTTACCAAATTAAAGATAATGTTGTA
>JAUEJJ010000047.1:7990328-8001736 GCA_032164275.1 Synergus coniferae | reverse complement strand
ATGTAGAGTATTGTTAATAGAATAAAATAAATACTCCTCATGAATCAATAAGCATAAAAATTCATTAAATTTACTATCTTTAATCAGGTTTGGACGCAAAAATAGGAGCACGGACGCAAATAGGTGCATTTGCCTTACTCACCAATAAAGATTCTACTCAACTGTACTTTTTAAACTTTCACACACTTAGATAAAACTGATTTAATCTGATAAACGAATAAAAATGTATCAACTTTGAAAGTCATATAAATTCACTTTTCACTTTTGAAGCAGAGAGATGCTTTCCGGACAAAGTACCGAAAGGAACCGAAAGGAACTGACTGAACAGCTGAACTGTCCAAACTGTCAACTGATGAACTGTCAAGGTCAACTGACCTGAGCTGCTGAGCTACGGATTTTATGGTTTATTATATTCGGGATATACACAAACCGACCGCCCGATCAAAACAATAACTGGGTGGGGAAAGATAAGAGCAGGTACGAAAATCCCAAGAGTAATCAAACCCTTCCCCGATATGTAAACAAACAATTCGAAAACTGCGACGATATCAATTTAGCGCAAAACAATGAGACCAATAAATTATCAACAAGTGCCTTAAGTAAATAGATAAAACATTATATAGGTCAATGTTTTTATTTTATGACACAGTAATAATATTTGGATAGAGTTTCGGGTGCGGCGCCACGGTACAAACGTAAAAAAACCTGTAAATGCGTCTGAATCATTACGAATACGAGCACGTCAATTTTTTCAAATATACCAGTTTACATCGTGCTATTGCGATCGAAATCCTCAAAGAAGTTCGAATTGGTTACATTTACAATATATATATAATCTTACCCGTACTCGTAGAACCTCTTAAAATTGAAGGCGCCAAATCCCACCATATTCCGCGTCGAATTTTTTTTTTATAGTCTTTTACTCGTGTCATCGATCTTAAATTTTTGACGTCTTTCTCCGTCAATGTCCCACAATTGCATCGGCGCCTGAATTAAAGTATATATACAATATCAAATATGACCAGATTTACTCACGTGTCTTACAGGCTAATCATATAAATTTTACTTGTTCACATACATGTACATATAAAATTCAGCGCCGTATTTTGTATACATATAATATATTAATATCATATTAACATTCTGTTCATTAAATAGAGTTTTCTTAGCAAATTATCATTACATGTATAAATAGACTATATTTGCACGCACATTTGCAGAGCTTGCTTCGAGCAGCTTTCCCGTTTGAAGAATGTTTCCAATTTTCAAGCTTTCTATTTGAACATTGAATATTTAAAAGCGCGTGGTAAAATTGAATCAATTCTTCACCGGGATTTTTCGCAAAGGCCGAGCAACATACCCGGAACGCTTGCTTCATTAGCGCGGCTATTGGTCAAAATATGGACGAGAAGTTTCGCAGCATCCGGTTTGAGGCTGGCGCTTTCCGTCCTTTAATACTGTATCTCTCATCGGAGTTCCTAAAAACGATTCACATTCTCTTGCATTGCGTTGCGTCGTCGAGGCTTCAAAGTAAAAACAAGTTTCTTAAAAAATACAATCATTTTTCTGTCACAGCAGCATTATGTCTTATTGTATTGCATAATTATTTCTAGGTCGCATGATAGGCAATGTTTCTGCATATTAGGCTTGTTATGTAAAAAATTTTTTTAGATCATGTAAAAATCTTTTAGAACCTGTAAAAATGTAAATAGGCCTTTTGAGGTGACTTTCATCTCTCTTTTCGAAGGTAAATTCGCATGATTCACAGGAAATGCTTAGAGCTTTTGAATGTTTCTTGCGTATGTACAAAAAATAAGTTATGCTGAAAAAGCGTAGTCTTTTAGCATGCCTCTAATTTTTTCTGAATACTCCTAAGGGAATATCAACTCGATGTAAATCGATTTTTATTATTTTTAAACTATTCAACATCGATTATTTGAAATAATCGCAAAATTGCGAGAGTTCGGTGACGTCTATTGTCTCATAGTTTACGAGACCTGACTTGCCCTAGAGAGCGGATTCAACTCCTCTCGAGGATGAGGTCGAGGAACTCATGTCCTCGGAATGACGAGTGTGAGAGGAATCCATCGAATTTACGGAGTCGCTGTCGTTGCTGTGGGGGCTTGAATAATTTGCTGCTTCCTGAAGTTTCATCAGCATGGTCAACTGTCATCAAAAAAGATAAAGTTAAATTTATCCAATAATAATCCAGACTCTTTAATTTCGAAACTTTAAAAAATAATTTTAACTTCTTAAATTTGGATTTTTAAACTTACCAAAGGATCACCTTCAGTATCGCTGTGAGTGCTGCCAAGACTTTTAACACTGGAAGCTCCCACTCCAGAAGAGTGACTGGATGTAACGACATCATAGCCAACATCTTCTGGTCTTAGTCTGAGAAGGGCATCACTTCCCCCATGAACTACATGAGTGGAAATCCAAGGATAACTGGAAATGATGAATTGGGCTGGATCTTCCCAAACCAAATCACCATTTCCACTTCCACTAGCTCTCCTCCCATAAAGAGTTAAACCTTCCCTAACTGCTTCTACCAGGTATGGGATCACAGAATAATTCCACAAGTCAGTAAACCAAACTTGGGATCCGGAAACTTCCATCGGACAAGATAGGAAAAGCCTTGGACCTGAAAAAAATTCAAATTTAGAACTTGAATTTCAGAATCTATTGATTAAAGAATCTCTTATCAGTTAGGTTTTCAAATAATTTGACAACGAGAGAAAATTACCTATTGTAACATCGGAACTGCTGTGGGTTTCTAAGAATTTGTTCAGATGCAGCCAAACTCGTGGCAACCATTCAACAACTGCAGCCATTTCTGCGCTTCTCGTCGCTCCCGGTTCACGTAATTCATGTTCCAGCAACTTTCGGCGCAAATATCGACCTAAGAATCCTTTCACTGGCTCCATGTGATTGGCACACAGCACCCAGCTGAAAAAAATGGTAAATTTGAGTATTTCATGATTAAGAAATATTTTGTTTTTCTTCTTCAACTTAAAAAGTTGAAACATAATTCTAATTGTAAGGTGGATCAATTTTGATGCTAAAAAGAAATAAAGTAAAATGAGTATAATCTGAAAGCCCATGAACTTTTAACCAACGAATTCTAAAGGGTTCAAATTTTGAACTACTTTAGTCACTTGGGGTGTAAAATTACGTAGGTAATATTATAAATAGATATTATCTATTTTTAATATTTTTACGTTAACGGTAGTTCATTCCTAGAAATATTACTTTAAAACTTCATAGTTATTTAATAAGCGAGTTCCAAACCATTAAGAACTGTTGATTTCAATATTAATTACCAAATTAAAATTTTAACTTAATATAAACATTAATGTAAACACGATATTTACATACAAACGGTACTTACTCGCGTTCATCAGCAGTTGGACAGATTTCTTTCCATAAGCTTTTAATGAAAAACAAAATCCGAACATGTAAGTTTCATTTTTTAATATTCATATCACATTTATCTCATTAAGTTATTTTTAATTTAGTAATTTAAATATACTTGGAACTTTTTGTTAAACTTTTACCCCAAGTGACTTTATATAATTCTGAAAAATGATACCTTTTAGCGTTTAAATGTGATAGAACTACAATGCTTTTCAAAGTCAAAAGATCTAAATTTGAAAGACTTTTAATTACAGATCATACACATAACCTTCTTTGAATTTAAAATGAATGTTAAATTTTATTTCGAAGGCTTTAATGGTTTATACCCAGCTTGTTTAATTTTGAAAACCTTGAATTTGAATTCATTCAAATTAAAGGCTTTAAAATTATACGAATAGACTGTCTTAAAATGATGTCGAGTTTTTAAGGCCTAAGGATTATAATAGTTCAAAATACAAGTAAATAATTACCGGAAATTATGATGTAGCTGGAGATTAGTCGTGCTGCAGGTAGCTTGACTCATGGTGCCAATAATTGCGGGACACGTGGAATGTCGAGTGCCAAGAAGGCCGCTAAATAATTCGCTAAGGGAGGCTGCATGCTGAAGATTTTCAAGAATGATAACTTTCGGTAGTTCATCGGCAGCATTGGAATCGCATCTTTCCGCAATGTGAGTAAGGTACTGTCTAAGCTCTTTGCTAGATTTATGGTCTACGTTATAAGTCGCAACCGCAGCAGCGTCTTTATTTTCTGTATCTGCATCTACCAAAGCATGAGCCAGTTTTCCAGCAAGGTAACTTTTTCCTGTGCCACTTGGACCACAGAGAATAACTCTGCGATGTTCCGTGAGGTGATTAACTTGTCTTTGGACTATAGATCTTGGAATAAGAGTATCCACTGCAAGCCATGAGTAACCAGAGAGAACCAAGTACATAGATTTTACATGTCCAACTAGGTATCCACAAGGTAACAACTCGGGATGCTGAGAATCTGTGATACATCTGGAAAATTAAAGATGAAACTAATTAGCTTTTTATCAATAAAAAGGTTGATGAATTACTGAAAAATTTAAATATTCCAGAATCTTAGAAGATAAAAGCGATTGAAAATACAAGATAAAAGGGTTTATTTTGTGCGTATTTTAAATTCTATCTATACGTTTAATCAGAGATATATATTTTTATAATTTACGTGATCGTCGACACGTAACAACGCATATCTTAGTCCTAAAAGTTACGGCTTAGCGCTTAGCAGATAACAATCTCTTGATTTTATCTATTTTCCTACCTTGAAGCTTCGCCGAGATGATAAGATGCAATGCACTCAACACCAAGCCCAAGATTCGTGACGGGATCAACTCTTGTAACGTAGTCCTTAAAACACCTCCTAACTGTCAAATCAAGACTGTCCCATGTCGTTTTATTAGAAATACAAACACTGGCTATCACGCAGTGAGGAGGATCGCCAGCACCTTCAGTGGGGTTTCCCAGGTTGAAATTAAAGCTTCTCTCACTACCAAGGTAAACCACAACATTAATTCTCTTTCCGTCAGTTTCCTGCTCTATCACAGGTTCGTTTGTTGTTGATGTTGCGGAAGGAATCACAGGTTGTTCGGGGATGTTTATGTCCTCCAACTGATCAGATCTAGAATTGTGGTCACCGTTTGACAAGGCTGCAACGGTGGAAGCTGCCTCAGTCATGCTGAACCGTCGTTCTGGGTCGCTCGGCAAAGAAGATTGCGATGAAGTCAAAGACTTTGAGGTCACGAGTCTTTGCAGGCGCTCGTTGTTCTGTTTCAGATTCAGCATCTCGTTCTGAAAAAAAAGGAAAGATCGTTAATGAATAAAGAGAGTATTTATCGTTTACATTAGAGAATTTTTATCTGATCTTGAATCATTAAACGACCATTTCGCAAAAAAGAATCCAATCTAGTCGAGTTTATTGAACCCTCTTGCGATTCAAAGCATATGTTTGACGATCGTAAACGAGAAAGCTCAGATTGCAGTTAATTGATCGCTAGATTCTTCGCGAAATGAGATCCCGACAAACAGATGGCAAATACGATCACTTGTTGCCGGCGAACCCTGAAATCGCTTTCCGCGTGGAATCATCGAATCTGCCTTCCGTAAAATTGCCCCTTTGCATCTAGAAGCCGGTTTTTCTTACGGTTGAGTGAACCGATTCTAAAAAGCGATCTCCAGGAAGTCAAGAACGTACCCTCATTTTTATAACAGTGTCCTTGAGAGATTCGAGTTGATGAGCTGAAGAAAGCGCCTCGAGCCTGATATCAGTCAAAACCATGTCCTTTTCTCGAAGCTGTTTTTTCAACTCGTCCACGTCCTCGTCCTCAGTTTTGAAGAGAGCTGAACTGCTCTTGCTACTGGAGATAGAGTTTTCGTGCTCCGGAGATTTCTGACCATTGCTTGAGGACGTTTGGTTCCGATCTTGACATTTTTCATGCTTCGAAGCTGTTGGAAGTTTCGGACTGTTAGGCGCGCTCAAATCTCCTGGACCATCCTTGAAATCCTCGGCATCAGAAACTGAACCGTGTCGATTTTTACGGGATCTGCTGAGGACAATTAAAATTGGGTTATAAAGGAAATCTAGGAATCTGACATTTAGGACATTTGTACAATTTTAAATATTTACCTAGAGAATGCTTTAGAAAAGGAACTTCGAAGCCAGCCTTTCTTTTTGTGGTGACTGCTTACAGAGCACGCACTGCTGAGAGAGTTTAGGGAAGTGACACTGTCAGCTGACAATTGTCTCGCAATTGGCGATCCTTGACTGCTATTTCCTGTACATCCGGTTGTTGCGGAATCCGAATGGCCGAGAGTGTGTCTTCGACCAACAGATCCATTATTAAGCCCAGCCTCTGCACTCTGCTTTCGTAGCCTCTCGATTGTTTCCCTCAGTTCCTGCAATTCTGTATCCTGAAAGCAGAAATGAAATTTTTTTATTAAATTGGTCAGGATCCAATCAGGATTGACGTCACGATTTTTTGGAGATACTACTAATTATCTACTTACTATTTTTCTAGTAACCGAAGCCCTTACAATAGATAAAATTGAAGACGGTTTTCGAAAACTAGATTTTTTATTTATAATTTGTTCCTACATTTTTTTTCGATTTCATGAAAATGTTTGGTTATTCCGAAATTGAATTTAAAGACAAATGAAAAATATTGTTTTAGCTTTTACCATGAAGAGGACAAGTATCTGAAGCGTGGCAACAGGTGCAACTGTCTGAACGACTTGTGACAGAATCACTACTCCAGGATTCAGCCATGCTGAAAAGTTGTCTCATGGACTTGGAACTTGGCTCCTTAGATAGCCTGTCAGAAGTGTCCGATTCATTTAAAGCTTTTGGCTTCGCCTTCTTTAATCTTTCAATGTGATTCGTTCCCCCTGTACTCGTCATTACTAAAGGAAGATTTTTTCTCTTCTTCGTTTGCATACTTGCATTGTGACTACCGCAGGCAGTTTTGCTAACCAAATTTTTCAAGCTATGCTTTACAGTCGCGTGAAAGTTTCGTGGGTTTGCTACAGACTTTTTGCTCTTCTTCAAATCTTTCGGATTTTTGGAATCTTTAGATTCTTTTGAAGCCTTTCCAGCTATTCTACTCTTGACATTTTCTTTTGAAGTTGTAATACTCTTTGAGGAAGTCTCAGACGGAGTCTTCTTTGATGTACTCGCTTCCGGAATCTTGAGACCAAGAGCTTTTGCATCCTTTGGAGGAATTGGTATCAGAAAAGGGATATTTGAACATAGAGCAAATTGATTGAGACCCGGTAGAAATTCTTCCAAGGATGCTTTTAGATCTTCAGGACGGGGTAGCCTTCGGCTTCTGGGTTTTAAAGGTTGATTTGGATTGGCCATTACTTTTTTTGTAGCAGTTTCTAATTTTTTTTATATTTATTCATTATTTCTATTTTTTTGTATATGTTTTATATGTTTCTTTACGTTTTGTGAAAAGTCTCAATGAATAATTAATTTTCTATTTTAAATAATGAATATTTATGAATCTAAACTGCTTCTAAATAATAAATCAGTCGTAATTTTTATTTACTTGATTTCTAGAAACGGGTGAATTGTTTTTAATTTTTTTTTATCATAATTCTTCCATAATTACTCCTGGATCTTGATCTTTTTTATCACAGAAATTATCTAAATGGCATTTCTTCTAAATGAATTTTGAGTTTGTAAAAAAAGCAGCCGTCCTCCATATTTATAGAAGAATTACAATTATTATTATTATTTTCTGATCGAAATAATCCTTTAACAAATTTTGAGGTTTGCTTTCCAAAAAGTGAATATGAGAAAATCGAGAAAATATCGAATACAAGATATGTGACCATTTCTTTGTTTTTCTTACTAATTTCAGATTTTGAAAACATTTTCCGATCTTTAAGTTGCACGAGTAAAATTAGGAATTTTAATTATGTTTAATTTGAGTTTAAGAAGCATGTTATTTTATAATGACTTCAAATTTATTTTATGATCTTTTAAGAACAAATGGGTGCAATAACCATAATCATAAAATAAGGCTATTATTTTATCTAGAACAATTTTCTCTGGAGTCTTTGGAATTTCTTAACACGTTCATAGGTTGTGCTCATAAATTAATGAATATTATAAAATATTGTCTTACAGGTTGTTTTACAAAAAGGAACAGCATAGAATGAATTTCATTTAATTCGAAACCATTGCATTTCCAATATTTTATTACTTCTTTGTTTATTGCTGAAGCCTTTTATAATGTTCTATTTTTAAGTTTAATTTTTGCAAATATGCAATTTTAAGACTTCCAAATTGAAACCTGAAATTATGGGACGACTGAAAATACCCGAAAAATAAAATTCCCAAATCAATAATAAAAAAAAAAAATTATTGAAAAATGAAATTATCGAAAACAAAATTCCCGAAATTAAAATTTCCCGACAATTTTTGGTTGGAAATTTTTCAACGTTGGAAAATTTTTATTTCAGGAATTGTATAAACTGTCAGGAATTTTTTAGTATCTCGAATTTTATTTTTTGGGAATATTCAGTTGTCCCGAAATTATTTGCACTTGTAAGAAGTAACTGGGTGGTAGAATTAAATTTAAAAACGAAAGTTGACTTACTTTTTTCTCAGCGGTCGCTGTGAGTTGTTGTAGCCTCTGGGTCATGTTGGATAAAGAATTTTCAAAAGCGGAAACGACATGTTGCTGAAACAAAAGAATTCATTTCGTTAAGAAACATTATCACACAATTTTGTATGAAAATCTATAGCTAAAAATCAGGGAAAATATTAAACCTCTGGCTCTCTATTTAATTTAAAATCCTTACTTTACACTCTTATCAAGTGACCTGGGTTCGAGCCTTCTTATCTAAAAAGCTTAGTTTGAAGAGGGGATGATGCTTACGATGATGTACAACATTTCCTATCAGTAGCACTGATTTCCTTATTCTAAAATGACGCAACTGGGATTCTATATTTTTTCAAGTGACGGTCTTTCACCGCGATAAGGATAGCATGTAATATAAAAAGAAAAAAATATCAAATATGAAAAGCCAAGAGGGCGTCGACCCCTTTTTTCAGAGATAAAAACCCCACAAAAATCACCGGGAAAGAAGTATTTATCATAAATTTAAGTCTTCCCAATTCGTATCTCTATAAATTCTAATAAACTGTATTTTTATTGCAGCTGCAATATCTCTCCACACAAGCGAATAATTCGCAAGTAGGTATTTTATTGGAGACAACCGTTGGTCGAAGATGGAATGAGACGAGTTGAACTCGTGCAAAACGTAGGCGACTTGACCCACAATAGCGACCCACACGTGGGTCGTTACATTTTTCTTCAGTAGATGTCTGGATACATATGTGTTCGGTTCTGTGGACAATCACGTGCTCCAGGCTCATTTTCAGGGCATTATATTCTCTTCTCGACTCCAATCTTTTTTCTTCGGAGGACATTGCGTCGTAAAAGGTTCGCTTTGTCTTTTTGGGGGTTTCAAAATTTATCGTATTGCCGCACAATAACGGTTTCGGTTTGAAATATTACGGAAAAATATTGGGTTCCTGGCATTTTCTTTCCGTAACCAGTAGTTACCAAAAAAAGGGACCAATTAAAGTTTTTGTAGATAAGTTTTTGTAGATAAGTTTTTATAATTGTTCAACATGTCTTTAAAATCTCAAGATAAATCGATCTTTATTTTGACCCAGTTCTTTCACATAAAACTACCTTTTATTACCCCTCACGTTCCATAATTTTAATATATGGAAATTATTAGTCTGCCCGAGTGTAGGTGCGTATTTCAAAAGCTGTCGCAAAAGTTAATCACTTTTTAAGTGCAACAGGATCTCTTGGGGTTGACCCTGAAAATTGCAGTGGTGCGAACTGCAAGGTCTTCGAAGCGCAAAGTACGTCTCTATCTTTTCGAGAAATCACCCTGGGCTATCTGCAATGGTAATTCACCATGGCATCTTTTCTATACAGGGTGATCTCATAACACTCAGAAATGCGTAAGAAGCGAGCACTCAAGGTGCAAACCATCAAAAGAAACTGCTCTTTCAAGTAGAAAACACATGTCGCAAGCCGAGGTTGTAAACAATTGCGTTCACATTGAGAATCAAAGAAAAACCGAGTCTGACGTAAGGCATTCTTATTTGTATTACATAAATATGCAAAGGGAAACTTAATGTCACTCTTAGTTCTAAGCCCTCAAAGAAAAACTCTTGAGGAGCAGGTTTTTAAATCTACGTCTCGCTTTTGTATTTGATTACTTTATCCGAGGAACTCAATAATTTGAAATTTATCCTCGAATTTATCATTGAAGAGATTGATAAATATTTATGAGTTTAGGACTTGAATATTGAATTTCAATAGTCTTTATTTAAAGTCCCTCTGTTTTATACCAGTTTATTAATTAATTTCTCGTTTTTGCATACCTTTTGCTAAAAAGATTCAAAGAATTCTAGACAATTTCAAATCAAAGGATTTACAAATTTTTTAAGGGATTTTAAAAGTATACAAAATAACTGAGGATTTAATATTTTTAAATATAGGTAAAATCACTTAAATTACTTAAAATCTCATGAAATGTCATGAAATTCTTAATATCTCTGAAATCTCAATAAATATCGTAAAACCTTTTTAAAATTCAAATTTCCGTGAAATCTCATTCAATCTCTTAAAATACCTAAAAATCCCATGAAATCTCACAAAATTTCGTTAAATACTTCAACATTTCAGAAACTTTAATTAAAACTCGCCAAAACTCTTTAAATTTGTTAAGATTCTATAAAGCCCCAAAAACTGGCAAAATCCATTAAAATTTCTAAAAATCACAATTATTTTCTAAATTTCTAAAATCACATTACTTTTTTAAGATAGGAATTACTTTTTTAAGATAGGATTGTATTCAACAATGCATGCAAAAAGAATTTCTTACACACATTTCTTGCACACGTTCCTTGATTCGTTGCGATAAATCAATTTAATTACAAATATGCGACTGCAAAATTGCAACAAGTTTCGTGTAAACATGTTTATGTCTCATGAATAATTGTAGGTCTAGTGATGATGGATCATTAGAGCTTGCAAATAAAAAAAATGCAAGTTAAGAGTCCAACGTCACCTTCGATTGTCTCAGCTCGTTTTTCCGGTAGCATAAAAATCAATACATAAATTAGGGTCAGCATGGATACGAGATTAGAGGCATGACAAATAAAACGTACCCAAGTCTGACAGATGATGTGACGGATGAAAGATTATGGACTACCGTTGATGGAGAAAGGCAGTCATCGAAAGAAAATAACAGCTAGAGCGGGTCGAAACATTAATTGGAATATCCACGTGGGCGAGAGTTCTGTTTCTCTAAACTGAAAACCGACGCGATCATTTGAAATCAATGTTTTTTCTTTCGAAACTCGAATTGCATAAAATCAAGAAACGCTACAATAACTTGCCTCTGGCTATCTATAAAATCTTGGATGTAAGGTAA
>JAUEJJ010000047.1:7689860-7700106 GCA_032164275.1 Synergus coniferae | reverse complement strand
GAAGTTGCAAGTCCGAATTTAGACTTTTTCATTAAAATTGCATTTAGATAAACTGTTTAAAGTTTAAAATTAAAAGAATTATTTTCGTCCATTTATCACAATTTTACATGTGAATGTGCGAATGTGCCATGTGCGATTTCCCTCCACTTTCACTCCCGAGGAGCCTAACCAAGAAAACTGGAGGACACTATAATTCGACGCTATACCCGAACATTTTACTACCCGACACCGTCCAATTTTCATTATTTATCAAGTTTTATTCATAAATTAAACACGAACTTCGCGATATCTTTAAACATTTTTAATAACACTGCAAATCTCATGGAAAAATCGGATCTAATCACATTATAGAATCATATGACCGTTTGACTTTGAAGACCAAAATGGTGGTTAGTGGTTACTGCGTAGTCAAGTTAATAATTTGTTGTAAAATAAAGGAAAATGAAATAATTATGAGATCTTAATAAAGTTTGCAAATTATACAAAAATAAATTAAAAAATCATATTTTTATGATTCTTATTCAATGTGTACGGTCTACGTTCTAATTTTTCAACTTTAAAAACAAATTAAATTTAGCATTTGAATCACGTGAAAATTTCAAAAAAGATGTTCATCCAGGGATGAATAGTAACTCCTCTGGTCCCTGGGCCCTGACAAATAGGTTATACATTTTTCTCAACTGTAAAAATTACATTAATTAATTAATTAATTAAACAAATAATACGTATACGTCTACAATTTTATAGTACTAAAAATTTGAAAGAATTACAACATTTGTTTGAACTATTAAAAAAAAGAGACAATTTGTAACTAAAAAAACAATGTTTTTACAATTTAAAAATTACAAAATAAATAAAGGTCGATGTAGAACAGCAAATACAATAAAATAGTAAATACTTTTGTAGTAAAAAACACACTAATTTTCTAAACCTTTATAAATAATAAAAACTTAGATTTTTTGATCAAATAACGATGTTTTCTTTTTATAATTACATAATTTAATATACAAGAGTTTTAAGATATACTTAAAAACTATTTTATTTTCTGAAAAAAAAAAAAAGGAATAAGAAAAAGGGAAAAGAAAAATGGAAATTTCAATAGTAATTTAACTTTTAATTACGATTTTGATATCTTATTTTATACCTTTTGTTTTACATTTCAAATCACTGCAGAACTACGAACTCGAATAAGTACGCGATTTTCACGCAGGTCCAAATGCACCGGGTTAAATAATCAATTTCTACCGAAAATGAAAAGATGCAGAGAATTAAAAGTCCCACATAAGGACCAAAGTCGAAAAAGTTTTGAATTACAGAAATTTCATATAAATATAATATAGGTACATAATAATGTAATATAAATAGATCATAATGAATCTTAGTATAGCTAAATATTTGGCGTCAATCACGTTTTAAAACTTACAACCTACATAATGCCATGTATCATGTACTTGTAAAAACATCGGTACTTTTCGACGACAAATCGATAGACTACCTGATTTTCAATACTGTTTGAAAAACCATCGCTAAGTTCATATTTTTCCATGCGATAATTTTCCACTGGTACAAAGCACCAAGTCAAGGTCATGACCTCGCGATATTTCTCATTTTCCACTCATCCGCCGGTAACAAAAATACTATGAACCTCGGGATAACAAATCCCAAAAAATTGAACAGTGTTAATTTATACAGTTCGAACGTGTTAATTTACAACTTGACTCATAACAAAAGATTGTCTAACATTTTATTTAAAAAAATTCCTAAGACCTGTCTCATTACGTATATTTATTTACAACATATATTAGAATCATTACCATCTCTTTAAAAATACGACAACGGCGCGCATATTAAACTACCTTGAGACGGAATAAGAGCAACGGAGGGCAAAGAAGATTTACATCAATATACGAGAGAATTCTTCTACAAAAATAAATTTACAAAATATACTACATCGTTCAGCCGACTTTATTTCTCTTTCTCTCTCAAATATTTAGTATGCACTTCTTAAGGCTTTTTCAGTTTGATTATGTCTCCCTGTTTCTTTCGATATTGCTCCTATAACCCTGTATAAAAATATGTATCCTATCTCTGAAATTTCTTTGAGCAAGCGTACAACAATCTCTTCCAGTAATACTATTTCTTTTCTCTGTATCAATCTCTCGATTATAAATTTTTTTCTCCATTTCCCTCCGTGACTCGATATAAGAATCCGGCGTCCAATATTCTCTCTACTTTTACGCTATGCAACTAAGTCCCTAATCGACAATAATTAAATACGATATCTTATCAATTTATCATCTTACAATCAGCTTGGTTCGTTCTTCATATGTGTACAAAAAAAAAATCAATATTAAATGCATTTGGCATGTCTCGCTCCACAATCATTCAGAAAGTGTGTCTTTGTGCGACAATTTAAGGCCAAATTGCATTCGGACCGATGATTCGGTACTGAGGAACCGTGATACACTGCACGCAATTAATTCTTGGAGGTCTAATTTACAATAAGTTAAGTAATCTTCATTAACATGCTGAGTGCGAGAAATAAAAAAGTTTTTCTCTTTCAAAACCCAAGCCCTTAATTCCTTCAGTGGAATGTGATTTTAGGAAATAAGTTCAGCTTTAAGGGATTCGGTATTAAAAAAGAAAGAAATATTGCATTTTTTGGTGGGAACCCTAACACGCACCTACCTAAGTCACAAAGCTCAAGTCAATCTCTTGTTGCAAATACAATTTTTCAAAATCATTAAATTTTCGAAATCACTTAGTCCTGGCAGAATTCGTAATCGCGTTTGAACGATTGTGAACACTTTGTCTGTTCGTCTTATTTCTACTAGCTGCAGTTGAACTATCCGCAACAGATTTTCGATTCCTCAGACTTTCTTTCCTCTCGCAATTCGCCAGAGTCTCGTCCTTTTTCTTCCTAGGAACCACACTTTTCGTAACGGCGCTTTTATTATTACTAGTCTCGGCATTTTTATTTTTCTCGGTTTTGGTATCTTCGTAGGCCTTCCTCGACGGCTGGGGTGTATAATAAAGGCTGAACCGCTTTGTTTTCGCAACTGTAGTTTGTTTCTCCTCCCTCAATTCATCAGAAGAATTAAACTTCCTTGGACTGTTCACGGTTGTCGATTTGGGTCTGTTCAATTCGTTCGAATCCGAAGTTTTTTTCGTAGAATTCTGAGGCACATGACTGTACCTTTTAGGCCAAGCGTCGTGCTTTACTTCGGTCTGGTTGTTCGCTTTGGTTCTTCTTTTGACCGCCTCATTTTGGGCGTTCTTCGAACTCTCCTGAGTCTTATTTCGAGCTGATGAGACTTTATCATCACGCTGGACGGGAATTTGAGAAGGTTTGCACGATTTGGAAGCCCCGGCAGTTTGCGATCTCGTTTGGCGAGAACTAAGAATGGGGTTTTTATTATCTCGAGGCTGTTCCTTTCGATGATTGGCAACTTTGTTCGGCACATCGATCACATCTTTCTCTTTTTCAAACTTGACGTTCTCGAAACTCTCTGAAGATTCCATACTTTGAGATGACACTGACTTTCGTCCTTTCTTGACCGTCGCGAACTGGACGTTTACAAAGCTGTCGGAGGTCTCGATTTCGTTTTCGGAAGTCCCACTTAAATAATCCATCGAGGAAAAACATGCATCTTGGGAAATATTTTCAATGTCATCATCGCTCTTGGCATCTCCAGTGATTTTGGAAAGTTTGTAGAGGTTTTTTCTTGTGAGCTTTGCTCTGTTGGCAGTGGATTTGGCAGACTTAGGCGTTTCATAATTGCAGATCGAATCGTACAGAGGCGTCTTAGGTGACGTGAAATTGGAATGTAGATTCGAGGAGATGTTCTCGTTTCGTTTACTCAATAGAACATTTTTCTCTGGGGTTACTGTCTTCGCAAAAGGAGATTCTTCTGGAGAATTCAGATTCTCGGGAATGCTATTCAAAGACGAAGCTACGCTTTGCGATGGTTTCGGAAAACCTTTTCGAAAAGACATGTCCTTGTTTTCTTCTGTGATGGTTTTTTCGAGATCTATCGACAAATCGTGCAAAGACCTGGTGACTGTATCGAGGTCTTTTAAGCAGTCGTTACTCATGGAAAGCGATTCCGACTGGTTATAATTTCCATTTAGAAAATCAACTTCATCCCGTCCACAAGCGACCTCGTCTTGATCGATTTCGAGGTCTATTTCCGATCTCGTGTGCGAAATAGGCTCTACTTTCGTCTGTTTCGAAATCCTCGACCATTTTGATTCTCGCTTGAAATTGTCTGACTCGTCCTTGGTCTGACACTGAATTTCGTTGCGTCTTTGCTTCTTGTAATCGAACTCGAACGTGGCGACTCTTATCGGCTGACGCTGCTGATTCCCGTGTTGCTCCGGTGATTCGACATTGGCTGCTGCTGCCGTCTGCTCGCCTCCTAGAAAGCTCTGCTGGTGTAGAGAGGCAGAAAAAAAGAAAAGAAAAGCTCTGCTACAGATATGACAAACCACTACTGAAGCTGTTGCTGTGGCAGGGTGACCTAACATCTTGATCAGTGCTATACTTTTCGTGTGCCAGAACTCAGTACGAGAACCCAAGGTTAACCAGGAGTCAGGATTTAAGCTAGTGCGTGTTCATAAACCATTGAAACTGTAGAAAATAGCGTGAGGCTGCATTTTCCCAGAATAGAAAGAAAGTGGAAATAAAGTGAAAAGGAAAATTATGAAACTAAGAACTGAATGGTACATAACTTTCAATATGATTGTGGTAAGCTATTTACACTCATTTGCAAAATTATGTACCCTTCAAAGAAACTACCACAAAAAACCGAGTAACCCAAAGAAAAAAGGTCTTAAAAGCTTTTGATTGTTTAGGAAATTAAAAATGCTGGAAAAAAATGGTAAAAGAGTATTTTGAAAATGTATTCAAAATGAATTTTATCTAGTTTCTAAATAAAAAATAAAAAAAGTAGCAATAATTGTAAGAACGGCGCTTTTAAAAATTTGTGGAGCTGTTTTGTGGAAGGTTCAAAAGTTTTAGTGTCAATCCAAATTTTCAGAAAAATGATATTCAAGGAAATGAGAAAAAAATAATAAACTAAAACCACAAATTAAAGAATTACCCTTAGCTTACATTACTGTCAAAGAGTTTAAGGAATTTTAAGAAATTTCAAAGGCATCCCACAAATTGTAATAAGAATTCCAGCTCTCTCCAGTTTTCTAAAATCATAATAACATTTTCTTCTACAATCTGTGCTATTTAAAAAATAGTTCTTTAAAAATCCTTCAGTGTTTTCAGGTAACTCTAAATGTACTTTTAATATGTAACCGTTATGAAAAAGTTTAGAAGTAAAAATATGTAGAATTATTAAAAGCCTATAACCTGAATAAGTTTTATATTCAGTGAAAATTATTTTGAGTCAATATAAAGCGCAAAGAATAAGAATGAATAAATATTTTAAGGGAGTTATTACCAAATGATATAAAAAATGTCTAAAAAATTTTCAATGCAATGTCGAATTCGCTATTTTACTAATTTTTTTACTAGGGAACAAACCCACAGAAGCCTTAAATCTTTGAAAGAATGAAAACTTCTACCACTGATTTTAAAAAGTCTATTAACTCAGGTAATTACATTCATAAACATTCAGAGAACTTCTGAAAAATTAAATTTATATACATTAAATTCTATTTTACTTTTTACTATAAATAATTAATCCTTTCCCAGAAATTACTTTGAAAATTCATCTAATAAAGAAGAAAGCTCTGAGATCTTTTTAACTCATCAGCCATGAAATTCGTCAGTCATTCTCCGTACCAAGTTGGAACATGCGAATAGCTAAGATAGGGACTATCGTTTTCGTAACAAGAAAATAAAGTTACCGTAAGCCAAGGGTGATCAAGAACATCCTCAGCGCTGAATCTAAGCTCTGGTTGGGCTTGAAGCATGTTAGAAATTAACATTTTTGCCGAATCCGAAATATTGTCCCAGTATGGCGATGTAAATTCATACTGTCCACTTAAAATTCTTTCAAACAATTCTTCTTGCTCGTTGTCCGGTGATACGAAAGGTGGAAAACCACAGAGTAGGATATAAAGTATAACTCCAGCGGCCCACACGTCGATCTAAATCAAAAAGATTTATGTATTTATCTTCTTTGAAACGTTACAAGTCGAGAATTTGCATTAGATTAGACTCAGTGTCATTTAAGCTATATTTTACAAGCGTCAAGATAAAAGTAGAATTGTTACGTTTAATATAATTTCTGTTATCCACAATAATTCTAGGTATAGTCAAAGTATTTTCTAGAAAAGAAGTACATAGTTAAAAAAAAGAGGGAGTCTTAACTTTTATTTTAAACCTTTAATTAATTACCTTTAGGCCATAACCCATTTCTGCGAGAATTTCCGGAGCAACATAGGTAGGAGTTCCACAAACTGTGTACAAAGGTTCAATGACGACTTGAGCAAGTCCAAAGTCAGCTAATTTCAGGCACCGGATTCTACTTCCCTCCATTTCTACCAATAGATTTTCTGGCTTGACATCTCGATGAACTATATGATGAGAATGTAGATAAGCTAGAGCAGATATCAAATGTCCAATCATAACACTCGCTTCGGACTCTGAAAACTTGGTCGCTGTTGCTATTGCGTCGAACAAGTCTCCTCCCTGTGAGATTAAATAATTGTATTAGAATTGTAATGGAAATTTTCAGAAACAATAAAAAAATTAAATAAAAAAAATATTACCTTCACTAGTTCCATAACTAAAAACAGCTGCTCCGCTGTCTCTTGTTCAGCGATTAAACTGATGATGTTTGGATGACAAACTTGTCTTAGAATTGCAACTTCGCTCGCTAACATTGTTTCTTTTCCTTGGCATTTGTATTTGTCCACTATTTTAAGCGCATATTCGGTTCCATTTAATCTGTAACATACAAGGAAATTACTCTCACTTTTCAATGCAGAAAGTTATAAAAAAAATAATTCCTCAAGACTCTACAATTTCTCCCATGTAAATAAATTGATTCTGCAATGTAGAAACATTTTTTAAATTCTTTTTCTGCTTTATTAAGATATTGAATTAAAATTCTAATCATCATTATGCTTTCTACTGTATCCTAAGGAGAAATCAACACCATAAAAACAATATCTCAGTTAATAAATACAGTTTAAATTCCATTAATAATTATCATGAAAAGACAAAGCAAAGTTAAACTCACTTGTGGACGCAATGTCGAACCACTGCAAAGTTACCGTCTCCGATGACGTGTCCAACAGTATAATGCATCCTAAGCGGCTGTGGTAAAATAAGCGAGCCAGGACTTGGAGTCCTGACCTGAGGAGCAGACAACGACTTCTTCCCCGACTTGCGAGGCATTTTTGGCATTGGTTCACTTTGTCTCTTAGCAGGCCAAACGACTCGACGAAAGCTCTGAACGCATTTAGACTCCTCGAAGTCAAGCTCGAAGTCCTCTTGAGTAGATTTTTCAGTCCCATAGGCCACGAATATCTCCTCGTTCTCAAAAAACTGGTACAGAGAATTAATTTGCTGTCCCGAAAGCGAGTAGACTTTTCTCACAGCACCTGAATCGAGTTTCACAGCTTCTGTAATTGCCTCCAGGACATGATCTAGGCTTGGTGCATTCCTCTTGTTCAATAACAACCTCACAACCCTCCTTGGCTTCGTGCCATTGCGGATCAAAGTTATGATTTTCGCCTTAACGCAAGCAGGTATTGCACTTATTTGTCTACCGTTACCAGCTGGAGACTGGGGTAAGCCCGATAAGGAACTTCCTCTTCTCACTTTGGACGAGGAGTATTCCACTTTCTTAAATATCTCTCCTTGACCAGAAACGACGTAGCATTTTCCATCTTCCAAATCCCCAACGTTTTGTACTTTTCTGCCATCCATGGTATAAATTGCTCGAACTCCACTGGGTAACGTTACGCTGGAGACGAGGGCCCTTGTCAAATCTGAAGCGAGACTATCAAAACTTCTGTACCTTTCTGGAGTCACGGCCATTACAACACCTGTGTAAAACTTGTCCCCATTGCGAAAAAAGCGGACTCGTTTAGCCTTCTTCGTTGGTGGAGTTCGAAGCGCGTTGAGAGAATGTCGAGCAGTGATGTCCATTAGGCGTTCCTCTAAGGAAGCCACGATTGTGGATGCATGGATTTCTCCACCCCCGGAGAGACTGCTATCACCGGATGGTGAGGGACATCGGCCGATTGGCTCCTCCGTCATTCTGAATTTTGTAGAAAATTTTATTGAACCCATGACTCAACAAGTGGATCATCCAAATTGAAATGACGATGCGTCACTTGCAATTATGAAAAAATTAAATTAGAATAACTCTTGGTTAGCGAATATATTTAGATCTCTAACGGGTATGGTTAGATTCTGTCAGTTTTGACATTTACTGAAGTAAGAAAATTAGAGAGGGTGCTACTAAATTTTCCAATTTAAGTTTTAGTTTCATTCAGACGTCTATTCTACTCAAACATAAATTAGATTAAATGTGAATAAGTTTTTGATTAATCTTCGTGATTATGATAATTGACAAAGCACTTTTCCTAAATTTTTGATGTTATGAAGCAAAAAAAATTTCAATTAGACTGCATTGTACACTCATCGTCATATATGCCTTAACATTTGTCACTAGGATTTCACATGCAATTCAATTGTTTTCAATGTAAAATCCTAATGACAAATGTTAAGGTATATATATGACGATGAGCGGATGAGTGTATGTATTTTTTTTTGCCTACGAGGAGACATTTTGAAAATAAATTTTTACATTTTGCTCACACATTCTCGAAGTGTTCCCAGAAAAAATGTAATGATTATTTCTTTTAGAACATGAATGCCTGTTACTTAAATTGGTATTACCTAACATTCTAAATCTTCTATAAAAATATATTAATTCCTTATTCAACCAAAATAAGTTTCTTAAATTGTTTAAATTATTACTTCGAAAAATTAGCATTCAACTCACAAATAAATCAATACACTGCGAGTAAAATGATATATACTCTATCTATAATTCAAAATATGTATCAAACATGATAAAAAAAGAAATTTAAATGAAAATAATCACTTAATTAACTCACAATCCTTTATTATGACTTTATTTATTACTAGAACCCTGAGTGAATCCAAAATCACGAATCATCAGACGATTTGTAAGACTTAAAGTTCAGAACGAAAAATTGAACCTTAGAAACTTCTATGAAAATTGTGTAATTAAATCCGTAAAAGGAAAGTTGCTTTCGTGCAAGAAATAGAAGGCATTATATAGCTAGTAAACTTATTGCTGATTGCTCCAAACAGCATAGCGTAAATTCCATTAGAAAATGTTTTAAAAATAAGTCTCATCGAAGTCGAAAGCAACTTTTTCACTTTTGTTGATAAACAAACGCAAGAATGTGCAAAATCCCGCAGGAAAACAGAACCGGTGATCCTAACCTATTTAATTCTGCAAACCACAGCTCCAATATGTGAAATCTACTCGACTCTTGGATCTTGAAGAATAAACACTAGCACTTTTTTTGCCAATTCTCAACATTAACACTTGGACTCAAATTAAAGTCTAGGCTTACCTGCTTCACGAGATCAACGAACTTTCGTTGGCCTGGAATGGATAAAAGACAAGAGAACAGCAAGAGTGATTCACCAGCAATCTGACATCTTCGTGCCAGTCCGCGAAGGCAACGACAATTAAACGTTTTTCGCTCGAGATACGCCTCCGTTTTGCACTCTCACGCTGGTATTCGTCAAATTTGAATTTTAAAAAAAGTCTGATCACCAGACACTGCACGAGAACCACCGAATCTATAAATACAGCGGTTTTCTTGTCAAAGCCGTGGCGGAACCGGAAACGGAAACTCGGAAAATGAAAGGTTGGGAGGGGATGTAATTCAAAGGAAAATGGCATGGCAGCCTCTTCATATCGCATCCATTTCGAACTCAAGGCGGCAAAACCATTAGTGAAAATGTCCCTTTCATGCTTTGTTTTATACTCCGTCCCTTACAAAGAATCAAGAAAGACTGTTTGAAGTGCACACTGCGCTGAAAATGAAACCTAACGGTACTTTTACCACGTCTCCTGTATATATGAAGTTATTTACAAGGCTCTGTCCACCCACATGATTCGAAATCAATCACGCTATTCGCGTTTATAGAGCATTTTTCATGTCTAATGAACATCGGCATAGTTATTTGCATTTTATCCGCTGTTTTATCTTTATCGTTGCAACGGTTGCA
>JAUEJJ010000047.1:7515582-7526428 GCA_032164275.1 Synergus coniferae | reverse complement strand
AAGAATGTGAGTGATGCTTCATATAAAGAATGTGAGTAATGCTCTATATAAAGAATGTGATCCACCTGAAAGGTTGAGGGAAGGGGGGTTCAAAGAGTGAGTGAGTGTATGCGGGCAACCAACGCTGCCCAGTCTCATGCAGTAGTTCGGACAGTTGTTATCTCGTCTCGAACAGTGTCACATCTACGACCTAAAACCAGTGGTGCCTCGGAGCTCCTTCGCGTCCGTTATCGACTTCGTCGAACTCAAACCAATCAGGCCTTGTCGCCAAACCAATCAGGCCTAGTCGCCAAACCAATCAGGCCTAGTCGCCAAACCAATCAGGCATAGTCGCCAAACCATCACCTAGTGCGAGAATACCAATCGGCGCTTGTCGCCAAACCACGGCCTAGTCGCCAGAAAATCGATCGTATGCTCATCGAGCAAAATTCGTATCGAAAATCAAATCGAGTGCGTTGGAACGTGTGTGTGTGTGTGACGCCAATTCGGGTCCATTTTCAATCGGTAAATAATCTGTATCATCTTCAGTGCTTTTCTCTCGTGTTTTCAATAAATCAGGGTTTTTTTATGTCGAAATGGCTTTTTTGTCCCTTAAAACAGTGTTGTGATTCATTATACATTTTCTTAGAAAATAGTTCAATTTCAGTACAGTTTGTAAAATATATAACTAGGTTGCCAAGCCCCCTACGGCAAAGCAATCCGAAACAAAACAGAAATCCTTGGCTAAATTACATTTTTATTTATTGAAGTGCTGATCTCTTCTTAATATTTTTTTATATCTTGCCAATATTTTGTTGATATTTGTTTAATATTTTTTTTAATTTATTATCATGTGCCTGTAAATCTATTTATAATTCGGAGTGCCGAATACCTTGATATATGACCGTTAGGATTTTCTATTTATTGTTGTGAATTTCATAATTTGAATTATATTTAGAAATCTTTTGATTTCTCCAAGATGTTAAATATTTAAACATGTTAAAGACCCTCCATTTTTCTTAAATATTCCCTTTTGATTTTAAAATTAAAGACCTCCCTTTACATATTTAAAATTTATTGACGCCCAAAATTTATCTGAAAATTATTTTTGTTAATATTCTACCTGAAATACGTTTTAAAAGTTTTTAAGTTCATCCACAGATTTTCTAAACTATCTTTGAAATTTTCCTATCTATTTGTTTATCTTGAATATATTTATTGGGCCATTTTGTGCGTCCCTTTCAGTGACTTTAATTTTGAAAGAAATTAAAAAAGTGGGCGTTACAATTTTTATTTAAAATAGAAATAAAATAGTTTACAAGAAATTTCATATTTCTTTCTATTTTTAACATATATTTTTAACATCTATTTGAAACATCCTAGTGAGTATGCGATGTCGCAATACTCGATTTTGGTATTATTTACGTGACTTTAAAGAATTTCCAGTGAATTTTTAAACCATTTAAAACGATTTAAAAATTTCTTTTAAATTTGAAGTAATTCCGACGATATTTTAAATGATTTTAAGGAAAAATTTGTTGGAATTTATAAAGGATTAGAACAGAATTTTAAGTTATTTTAAAAAATTTTAAGGAATTTTTAAAGAATACAAAAAAGTTTTAGAATTTGCAAGAGATTTGAATAAGACATTTACAATGAGTTTAATGAATGTCAAGCGAATTATTTAAATGCTATTTAAAAGGATTTGAATGAATCTATAACGGGATTTCAAAAGATTTCAAGAGGTTTAAAAAAATTCAAAAATTTTAATAATTTTTAAGAGATTTCACGGGGTCTAATTAAATTTAAAGGTTTTTAATAGGTGGTAATGATTTAAAATAATTTATATGGATTTCAAGACATTTAAAAGAATTTCAAGATTCTTTCTAAAGATTTTTGTTCGAACGCGTAACCGTTCTTAATTTAAAAACTCGTAACTCTTAGTAATTTTGTTTATTTAATGAGAAAACAATGTAAAACTACAGAAAAGAGATTACAGATACATTTGTAAAAACTTGTAATAATTATTCGTGAACCTCAGATGAGACGTAGTTCAAGACCGGGTACAAAGATGACTTGTTTCGCCGCGGAGTGCAGTTCGTAAGTTGTTAAGTGCAAAGTACAGACTGAGTAGCTTAGCGTAGGCGAAGTACAAAATTGAAGAAGGGATGAAGGGATGCTGATTGTTTATTGGCTGAGGAAAGTTGAAATAGGAGAATTTGGACACACCCAAATTGTGACGTAGGATTTTTGGGAAAGTAAAATCATCCTGAGGTACAATTGTAAACCCGGTACGGCGGGAACGGTTTTTTATGGTAGGGTCAGCGATGAGTTGGACGATGAGTCTAAACAGCTTAAGTTGTAAATGCAATCTGGGGGAAAGATGTGCAGTAATCTGTTTTAAGGTAGAGTTTTTTTACAACTTAGTCCCTAAAGTGCTAGAACGTGTCGCGAACAAAGATAGAGATTTTAAGAGTCGTAAATATCAACAAATTTGAGAAGAAATTGAATTTGCAAGGAAAAGGTCTTAAGCTTCTAAATTGCCAATACGTGCCATAACAAAGATGAGTCTAAGCGGTGTACAAAAAACTTAAATCTTTCCCTAAAGTATAATACAATTTACAACTTAGAATTCTGGAATTCCCCAAGAATATAAAATATAAATTGGTTATGACGCTTTTAAAAACATTCTCTCAAACAATTTTAATTAATTTAAATAAAAATCGAAGGGATTTAAAAAAAAATCAAAATTTTCAGAATTTCTAAGAATTAAAGTAATTTTAAGAAGGAATTTTATTCAAAATATTTCAAGAGATTTTAAAAAAATTACAGGGGTGAAAAATATTTGAATTGATTATTTGGTAAAGTTTTTTCAAACTGGAAATCCACTTCTCGCAACAAAAATAAAATCAGTGACCATATGCAATAGACTGCAAATCTATTTAAATATGGTTTGTCCTTTTAAAATCATGTTATTTCTTTATAAAATAAATTTTTTTAAACTCATTTTTAAATTATTTATTACAATTAATTTCCAAATACTATTATTTGACAATTAAAATAAAATTGTAAAAATTAAATTTTCTAATGTTGAAGTAAGTATTTTAAGACATTAAAGGTTTTGTAAAATTTTCATATTTGCATTAAGAAAACATATAAGGTCAAATTAATAATTTTTTGAATTTTTATATAAATAGAAGCCCCAAAATTGTTTGTATAATCTAACATGGTAAATCGTTTCTGAAAGTTCTATGTTATTTCGTCAGTTACCGACACGGGTGAAATCAGATGTGAAATTGCGAAGTAATTTGAAGTTCCTTCCGCCAAGAGGATGCGTTTATCAGTCCGCTTTCTTCACATTCTCTTTTCCATTGACATTGGTAATCTCCCACCTAATCTCTGCCAGAGTCTCTGCCTATGTATCCTATATACCACGAGACATCTAGTACCATAAGAAATCAGGTAGCGTAACGCTTCAAAACAGGCCAGTTTCCATGAAAGACGCTGGTTTTAGTGTATCGAATGTTAAACTTTTGCAGGGTCCTATCAAAGATATTCTTTGGTCCTATATAAGAAATCAGCATAACGTATCAAAAGCATGGACGTATACCATACAATATAGGGATGAAGCACAAACCTGCGTGGTCTGGCTCGGCATAAATACTGTACGTTCAGTGATTGGCCTGTTGGTTTGTGTTGGTTAAAGTGCAGTATCGTTTGAAAATAGTAGTACAAAATATAAATATTATGCTTTGAAAATGAGGTTCATTATTTTTTACGTGAAATAATAATTATCTATTCTATTATTTGCAAAGATTCTACTTTTCTTTCATAGAAATAACATTCAACATTCCCTTTCAAATAACGCGCGGTCTGCGCGGCTCATGCGCGTTCTACTAGCCAATCTCGAGTTGTCCATCGTTAGAGTGAGAGTAACTTCGTCCTTCCCGATGTGCCAAATTTACCCCCTCGCCTAAGATGGGACTTTGTTAACCCCTTCGTTGGCATTGACGCAAAATGCGTCAAAATTTTCCGTGCCCTGTGTGGCATTTATGCAAAATGTGTCAATCTTTTTTTTCCTAATTAACTTACTCCCATTTTGGATTCAAGTGTTACTCACGAGGGTTCTTGGGGTCGCTGAATACGAATATTAAGTCAAAATTCGAAAATTCAAAATGGCGGATGCAATATGGTGGACAAAAATACAAAAAACAGCTCGATTTGGATAAATCTCGGTACTTATGGATTTGTGGGGTCACTGAATCAGTGTCTGAAATCAAAATTCGAAAATTCAAAATGGCGGATCCAATATGGCGGACGAAAATACAAAAAACGTATCGATTTGGATAAATCTTGGTAATTATATGTTATTTAGGTCTCTAATTACGAATCTGAACTTTTGTGTTTTTTATTTTGTTTCATTTTTTTTTATTTTAGTTTTAATTTTCAAATGTTTTGTATGATTATTTTGCATTATGAATTATATCTAGAATAATTGAAAAAAGTCTTCAGGAACAACTTTGATATCCGAAATAAGTGTTTTTTTTAAAACACTTGTCGATTTGTATGATAATTTATAAAGCGCGCAAGGCAAAATGGTAAGTCATCGCACTTTGTACATTCTATGGTAGTGTCCGTCCTTTTCCCCTTTGATTTGCAGACGAAGCATCGCCTTCTTAAAATTTTTCCTGCTGAATCAATTATTTTGCCTGGAGTATATGTTCAAGCTGTCCTGCAGAGGGCCTAGAGAAAACTTTGCGTGTAGTTGTAGTTTCTTGGTCACAATGTTCTTTGATAAATTCATCAACTAACGCAAGTCTAAAATCGAGCTGATTCTTTTTCATCTTTTTTTTTTTTCAGGGCGAAAAGAATTGAATACAACGCTTGCATTGAAAATAGCCATGTCCAAGAAGTGAAAAAACACTTTGTGGTACTATCTCACAGAGTCTTGCGTAGCACTTCGTAGGGATGTAAAATTTGATCGGATAAATCCACTCCGCCCATCAGTATTATAAGTGCAATGAATGTATACAATTCATTAGGTGTCAACGAATTTCGTTCCAAGGTCCTTGATTGTGGCTTCAATCCCATTTACCTGCTTCACGTAGAATTTTTAATTTCTTTTCAGAATATAAATTAGTTTTTGCACAAATTGAATCAATCATATCTTCATTGAAGAATTCTGAAAATACTTCCAGAGCAGTTTTATCTGCGTCCAGATTGACAGATGGCTGTACCACTGCAGTCTTATCAGTGAATGAATGAACGGTAGGACTAAAAAGTCCTTCGTCAGTCCATTTCAGATCGTTCATGAATTTTTCCAAGCGTGTTGCTAGAGGAATATTCGATTCATCTTCGGAAGAATCATTATTTTGATCGCCTGCAGTTTCAACAATCCCGTCATCTTCGGTGTCGCTTTGTTCACACAACCAATCATCATCATCGGTGTCATTTTCATCTGAGCTGTTATCAGTTTCAGAGGGAGTACTTTTCTCCGAAGAAACATCATTATCTTCAAATTTCTGTCCTTTTTTTGAGCGGAACTCATTTTGACGCCACCTACAAAAAGTGAAGTAAAGCGTAGTGGGGGAGCACAACGAAGGAGTGGGGACATCCTATATCCCAGCGTTCAATTTTGTGTAATAATACAGTAATTTCTGTAATAATAATAATACTATGATTTCTAAAGTTGCTCAATAGCGTATAACGATATTCGTTTTTTCGAAAAAACTAAACGACGGTGATAAAATGAAACTAATTTTCAAAATTTCAGAAATTTAAACGTCTTAGAAGTTTGCTTCGAGAATAATGTAACAGTAGCACACGGAGAGAACTGGATCTATAAGCTACCAAAAATGGACCGACTAAACCATAGAAAGTAGATCCTAATGTTGGTTTCGTAGAATTTACTAAACGGAGTAGTGCATCCTACCACTCCGTTTAGTAAATTCTACCAAGCCAACAGCAGGATCTACTTTCTATGATTTAGTCTGTCCATATTTATTTCAGACTGGGATTCAACGATCCCAAAAACCGCATGGTACAAATTTTCAGCATAAAAAATTTTCCTGCCATTTTGGGCACTTTTGTCGAATTCTCTCTGCCAACGAAGGGGTTAATTCTTAAATCCATTATCAAAAGAGGCCAGTTTCCATGAAAGAGGCAGGTTTTAATGTATCGAATGTTAAGAGGGCTGGGTACACCCTCATAATTTTTAATTTAAAAAAAAAAATAATATACAGCCGTAAAGAACATGAACGCGATAGTCGTGCAGAATTATTAGTCGAAAAATCAATTTTACAAAAATTATAAATGTACATAAAAATCTTAAAGTTCAATATTTTGAAAAATCATTTGGCACATTTTGAGATATTATTGATGCAAATATTTCTAACTAATTTCTTCAATTTATCTACACTGGAACCTTGATATAAGAGTTCGCGATTTAAGAGTAATTCTCCCCCTTCCCGCGCATGGGGGCTGATCATCCAAAGTATAATATATCACAAATATAGTTAATTAATTTAATTCTATTTAAATCTCGTGCCAAATACGAGTATTGACCAATGGCGACATTTCTACAGCGGGTAGTCACCGTGAATTGCGTTAATTTTTCGCACTGCTCACCGACGCAAAGACACCTTTTAAATCAATGATATTCTTTATCTTTAGTAAAACGCAGTTCTAATTATTATATATCAATCTACTTTCTTATTGTCTTTTAAAGTAAATCTACCATTATTCAACCTGAAAAAATAAACATTTTTTAAAAATTCTTTCAATATAAAATTTGATCTTATTATTCGAACATCATCAACACAAGAAATCTGTTTTCTTCTTACATCTGCTTAGAATTATAATTATTTCAAAAATTATTTGCGAAAAATTAATTTTTCAAAATTATTTTTAGACATAACTTTCTTATTTTTCAATGAAATGCATTAAACTTATAGGTCAATCGATTCGTCTTGATGCAAGGAATCTTTTCTCTTTTTACATCTGCTTAGAATTTTGATTCATTCAGAAGTTACAGTCGAAAAAATAATTTTTGAAAATTACTGTTAGGCATAACTTTCTTATTTTTCAATGAAATGCATTAATCATATAGACCAATCGATTCGTCTCAATACAAAGAATCTTTTTTCTTGTTACATCTGCATTAAATTTTGATTATTTGAGAAGTTATAGTTGAAAAATCAATTTTACGAAAATTATAAAAGTACATAGAACTTGTAAAATTAAATATTTTGTTAAACCTTTTTAGGAAATTCAACTTGGTATATAGTGGAATAACTATGCAAAATTTCATCAATTTATCTGCACGCGTTCTTGAAAGATTGCAGGATCGTGACATACATACACATACATACACACATGCGGACAATTTTTCAGGACTGATAGATTTTTCAGGCTGATAGATAGGCGAGAGATAGAAAAACACAGAGAATGGAGATAGGGTAGAGTTTGAAAGGGATGGAAAAGTAAGTAATAAAAGAGATAGGAGGGAATTTTGATTCAAAAGAAGATAGAAAGGGACAGATAACAAAAGGCGAGAGATTCAAAGGTATAGAGAAGGAAGTATGGAAAGAGATAGGAGCGAAATATGATTGACAAGGAGATATAAATTCAGATGGGATAGGCGAAAGATAGAAAGTGATAAAGAATAAGACACTGATGGAGGTAGAAGTGAAATTTGATTAGCAAGAAGTTAAAAAGAGATATGTATATGGAGATAGGAGAGATAGGGAAAAAGAGACAGAAACATACTTTAGTCTCTTTTACTCTCATTATGACGCAATTAAAAACGCAATAATGGGACGCTACTCTAAAGTTAATTATAATATATAATATGTATATTATAATTTTATTAATATAACATATTTATTAACACTATTTGGCTTTAGTTTCTATATTTAGGGTCTCATTGAAATTAAATGTAATTAGTTTAGAACTTGGTTAAGGGTACTGGATCAAAATTTTAACTTAAAACTTAAATTTCCACATTTTATTTAACAGATTTTAGGAATATATATTTTTTCGTTTTTTAGAACTGTTCATTATTCTCAATTTTCCCACCGTTTCTCGTTATCTATTACGGGTCGCGAGGTATTAGCCAAAGAAATCTTTTTTGCGTTATATCTCATAAACTATAAAACCTATGTATTTAAATAAAAATTAATATCAGAAATTGATTTCTGATGGCTGAAAACATATGATATTAAAAAAGTGTCTGTTATAAAGCCCAGAGCCCATTTTGACTGGACTATTAAATTTTTTTCACCCTTCTATCATAAAATTTGTGATTTTTCGAAAAAAATTTTAAATCAAAAAATCTCAATAACCTGAGGTGCTGGGAAAAATCATAGGTCAGATTTGGATTCTCCACAGAAAATTACTATGGAAATGATATATCTCATTCCATGACCACATATAGGTCATATTTTGTTGAACAGTGATATAAGGGAATAGACTGGTAACTGAAATTCAAAGAAGTGAATTTTTTTCCATACATATTTCGAAAGGAAAATATATTGAGAGTATATTGTAAAAATTTTAAACTGAAATATGAAATATTCACGAAGTTACAGGCACATAGTCGAGAGCGCTTCGCGGTTTGCGCTGTAAGCCGCACAACGGTCGCGCCCCTCTATTTTGTGTAAAGCAAATGAAAAAAGCACTTACACAGTTGAAAAAATCTGAAAAATAAGTTCGAACTGCTGAAGAAAAAGAGGCCGAAAGAAAAAGAAAAGATATATACGATTAGTGTAAGTATGAGTTTTTTATAAAAAATGTTATAATGTTTATAAAAAATCTTTAAACGCGTTTTTCTCAAAACTACGTTTTTTTGGTCTGCCCGCAAGATTAAAAATATTCTATCGAACCGATCAGGCTGACATTTTAACAAGTTGATCTACACGTCAGTGGGTGTGACAGGAACTAGGATATTTTTTTCCGTTCATTATTTTTTGATTTATACCCCGATTTGGGAGAAAAAAAAGTGTGATTTTTTTTAAAGTCCGACATTTCATTATTTTTCACTCCAAATGAAAAATCCTAGTTTCTGTCAAAATGACAAGCCTACAGAACAATAATCAATTTGAGTTTTTTTTCACATGTTAATAATAACATATACAAAATTTGAAATGATTGCATTTTTTTTTCTTATAAAAAAAATCCCGAAAACAGCCTAAGAAATAGTGTCAGTTACCAGACTACCCCCATAAGTCAATATATTACACAGTGAGACAGGCGACACGGTTTCGTGGCCATATGTTAGGTTGAAAAACCCTAGCGAAACTTTCGGATCAAAATTCATTTCAAACCAATTCGAAATTTTCCGAATTATTCCGAAATTTGTATTCGAGCCAAACAGTTTGATTCCGATCTAATCCCAAGGATGTTTTCAATTCGAATTAATCCGAAGCGGATCCAAAATCATTGTGAACCTTTATCCGAATGAATGCGAATGAATCCGGTCAATACGAATTAATCAGAATTAATCCGAATGATTCCGGTCAATCCGAATGCTTCCAAATTTATCCGAATTTTTGGGAATCATTCAGATTGATTCGGATAGATCAGACTAATTCGGATTAAAAGTTCTGATTAATCGGATTGACCGGATTCAATCGGATTGACCTGAGTCATTTGAATTGAAAGTTCAGATTAATTCGGATTGACCGGATTCATTCAGGTTAAAGGTCAATACTCAAAAATCCGCTGTGAGGCGGCTTGGTGTATTAGAAAAGACCATTCAACTCATGCTGTCTGATTTGTAGCTGTAACCAGACAAAATTCAATTCACACAGCCGTTAAATACATACCGAGAAAAATAGTTTCTTCTTTAACATAAGTGGATTCCTCTTATTCTGATGCAACTTTTCCTCTACAATATGGTATGTAAAGTATTCTCTTAATTTGAGAGGATTTTTCTTTTCTAGAGAAGAATCCTCTCAAATGAAGAGGTTCCTGTTCTTAAAAACAGAGGATTATACTAATTTATAGAGGAATATTCTCATGAATACAAAGATCATGAATACAAAGAAAAAATTTGTTTTCACATGAAATATGTATGAATCAATTGATAAACCAGAAACCGTTTGGTGTGCTCTGTTTGCTACACAGATTTTTGTTCTGATTTTATTGAAGAAAACATTACTGGTAGTATTTATACAAACCTGTTGAGGTTCGAGTTTCTTCTCTGGTGAAAAAAAAAAAAAACGTTTGAAGCATGTTTAGGTAATGCATCACGGAGCTACGCCTCATTGCACAAAACTAGTATTTTTTCTGTTAAATAAAACGACCCTTTAAGGGGGGAGTCTGATTTAGGAGTCGAAAAAAATCGATTTTTTCTTTGTCTTAAATCTATTCTAAAACTATCCAAGAATAAGTCTTCAAAATTTCAGAGGCCAATTGGACATATTTCCGAAGCTAGAGCAGTTTTAGTGGCCGAGCATCAAGCAGGTGCGAATACTCGGGCGGACCCCAGCACGCGGGCTCCTTCCCTCGATGAATTCTATTGTTCGACTATACTCGTATATACTAAAACCATTATTTGGAGTTCCTAGTGAGTGCACAGTGACGAAAAATGAGTATTTTGAACACGTGGAAAAGCGTATGGGTATTCGTTTACGTAATAAATAGGGATGCCACTCCATCCCCTTTTTTCCCTATTCCCCTTTTTTTCCCCTTTTCCCCTTTTTTTCCCCTTAAATTTGAAAAATCCCCTTAAATCCCTAAAATCGAGAATTTTGACCCAATTTTCCCCTTTTTTACAAAGTATAGATTTATTTTTTTTAAGAATTATCACATAGTTCACATTCAAAAACACGCGCCACAATTAGTATGCGCGGGCGCATTCAATTCT
>JAUEJJ010000047.1:7483275-7505457 GCA_032164275.1 Synergus coniferae | reverse complement strand
GGTTGCGGGTTGAGAGGGGAGAATTTTTTCTGGAGTCCAACTGAAGATGGCTCTGTTGGCGCAGCAAATATCTAGTCCATCCTACGGTCCATCTAGTTGCATCTAGTCAAATATATACATGTGACGTGGGTCACGTGGGACAACTGGGTCGCACTGACCACATGGGATATGGGACATCATCACGAAGGAGTATCACCAAAGATTTGGTATCACCTATCTAATCCCTCTACGGCTCTACGATGGGACTATGGCAAATCTTTGCGTCGTCGTACTTGGTCGTACTCATGATCCAACCGTCAGCCGCAGTCAGCCGCGTGAGGCGTGAAGCACAGCAAAGCGAAAGCATAGTATAAACAGAGTATAAAGCACTACAATACATCCTAATTTTTTGTTTTTTTAATTATTAGCAATCTGGCAATTGTTAAATATTACTAGAATATTACTGACATTGCTTTATATATTGTTCGATGTATTAAAATGTTTCATTTGAACACAAAAATCCACAATTAATATACTTTATTTATTTTGATTTATTGTTTTTAATTTATATATTTTGTATAAGCATTTTTTAATTAATGTACATATGCACATAATGTAGGTATGTAAATATCGAATACCACAATCGTGATAATAACTTCCTGTCTGTGATTGCGAGAAGGAGCGAGAGAAAGAAAGAAAGCAAAAGGAAGTGAGAGAAATAGAAAGAAACATTTTATTGTTGGTTGCTGAAAATTGTTAATTTTTTGGTAAGAAAAATGCTTATTATTGATTAATTTTACCTTTTTTCCTCGACCATTTCTTTAATTGTATAAATCTGGGTAGTATTCTTTCAATTTGATGATCGAAATTGTTGAAAATTGAAAGAAAATGTATAACCGCCTTCAAGTTTGAGGTTATGCGTCTTTTATAAAAATTAATTGTTTAATTTATAATTTAACCAATTTAATAATGTCTAACATTAAATAATTATTGTTGGTGGATTTTTTTTATTAGGGCTGTACATTAGCAAGTTTTATTGTTGTTTTTTTAATTAGCTCGTTGAAATAATTTGTCACTTTTGCAAATTTATAAATAGAGAATATAACACAAAATTTTTAAAGATTCATTTTAATTTACTGGAATTGCCGCTCTGTTTATAGAAAATACGTTGTCAAGTACGTATGTTGCATCTAATTGTTTCAGTTCATTCTAATGTGTACCAAAATATTTCTTATAATTATTATATATTTTGAATTTTCTTTCAAGTAACTAAGCTTAGAAATTGATCTAGGTAACCTTATATCCTTTTTTTAGCAGATAGATCCGAAATTCAAATAAAACAATGAAATCTTCTAAGAGACAGAAAGTTGGAATAAAACAGGTTAGTGAAGAGTCATCTGATTCCGAACTCGGGGATATAATTCTAAAAAGGAAAACAGCAACTGTAAGGTCAGACAAAAAAAACGAGGACGAAGTTACCATTACTCTCAACGAGAATCTCTTCTTGAAATCCATAGGTCCATCTTCCCCAAGTAACATTCCTGACGCAATTTTGGCTCTTGAGCAAGGTCTCTCAAAAAAATTGAACGAAATTAAATTCAAAGGACCTGTAGATTATATATACAATCCTGTAGAATACGCTTACGATGTTCATTCGAATTATGTGCGTACTTACTGCCAGGGAACAAAAAAGATTTTACTCTTGGGAATGAATCCTGGACCTTGGGGTATGTCTCAAAACGGAGTTCCTTTCGGAGAGATATCGATGGTCAAAGAATGGCTAAAAATGTCTGGTAATATAGAAAAACCACCGCGTGAACATCCCGAAAGAAAAATCACAGGTTTTGATTGCACTCGCAAGGAAGTCAGTGGACTTAGGTTTTGGGGATTTTTCCGCGATCTTTGCGAAAAACCAGAAAATTTCTTTCGCTACAGCTATGTTCACAACTATTGTCCTCTTGCTTTTATGACTTCGAGTGCGCGGAACATCACTCCTGCAGATTTAAAGGCAATGCCTAAAAGTCTGTTTTACTAAAAAATTTGCTTCGATTATCTACTAACTATAATTTTTTTTGCAGGGTGAGGAACAAAAGAAACTTCTCAAGATCTGTGATGACATTCTGGAGGAAATCTTTAAGCTGCTGAAGGTGGAGATTGTAATTGGCATTGGCAGATTTGCACAGGAAAGAGCGAAAACTGTTGTGAATAATGGAAACATTAATGCGAAGGTGATTCACTATTTGGAATATTTTCACCATCAATGAATACAAAATTTAAATTACTGCCTTAATAAATTAATAAATAATAAGTACGATTTTCAATATTTTATTCATTACAGGTGATTTATATGGCACACCCGAGCCCGAGAGCCTTGAACAACGAAAACTGGCCAGAAAAGGCAAAAAGAACCCTGATGGGTGAAAATCTGCTCGAATTTTTCGCTAAATAGCTCCTCAAACAAACGATTAGCGTATTCAGTAATTTTCTTAAAATACTCTGTGACAAATTTATACAATATCTTTTGTTAAGTTCTATACTTTTTTTTTTACTATGAACGTAAATAAGTGGATGGATCTAGCTTTAGAAAAAGCAAAAGACTCGCTAAAAGCGGGCGAAGTTCCTGTAGGTTGTTTATTTATTTATGAAAACGAAGTAATCGCGACAGGCAGTAATACCGTGAATGAGACGCGAAATGCCACTCGTCACGCAGAGCTAAATTGCGTTGATGAAGTACTTAGTTTTTGCAAAGAAAAGCAATTAGATTATAAGAATGTTTTTCCCAATATTGATATTGTAGTTACGGTAGAACCTTGTATTATGTGTGCTGCAGCCCTTCATGATTTAGAAGTTCGAAGCATCGTTTTTGGCTGTGCCAATGATAGATTTGGAGGATGTAATAGCGTTTTTGAAGTGGGAAAAGTCTATGATTCAAAAGTAAATGTAATTGGAAATGTTAAAGGGGAAGAAGCGATGCAATTGTTGAAAGACTTTTATAAAGGTGAAAATCCGAATGCGCCGGAATCTAAAGTTAAAAAAGGTCGTAAAAAGCAGACTGAAACTGATTGAATCGTGAGAATCCAAAATGTGAATATTTATTCTATTTTAACTTAGGTTCCTTAAGAATTGAAAGGATATTCGGGATGTTTATTTAAATTTAACTTGATTTTCCATTTCGACTTGAATTATTTTTTTTATAACTTGTGTTTATAAATAAGTTCGATTGCGATATAAATAAATGCGATTTTGATATAAAGCAGGGTTTTGTAATTTTGTGTAATGGCACAGAATCCCTCTTGTTATTTTTGAGTGGTGTAAGATCAGCCACACCACGTTGGATCAATTTCACATTTTCCTTGAAACCATCTTATCAGAAGTTGATTTCTCAGCGTGTTGTCTTTTAAAACCATGTTTTTCGACTGAAACATAAATTATATTTCGTTTTTTAAATTAAATTAGTAATAAGTTTTTTAATTCTGCGTAATATCTTATATAAATTTAACTAGGTGGTACCAAAATTAACTTTAGATAAGAAAAAACACTTAAAAAATTAATTATGTAAATTATCTGACTATAAAAGTTAAGAATTCTTTTATTTATCAGATTTTTAAGAATTATCCAACTTTAATTCAATTTTACTTATGTAATTAAAACTCAAGAAAAATATTTTGATAGTAATTATTTATCTCCATTATATTAAATTTTTAAAATAAAATACAGCATTTGAAATTTCCCGCAAGAAATTTTGTTTTGCAACTATGGCAGCACTTCCAATGTTAAAAATTAAATTCCTTATTTATAACTATTTCAATTCTTTAATCGCCGCCTAATTATCAACAATAAATGTAATATTTATAATCTTCATAAAATCTAGTTGCTAAATTACGAAGTTTTGAGTAAAAATATTGCAAGAAATTTAAATAATCGCAAATTGAAAATTGATGTGTACGTTGCAACAGAAAATAATCATTTTGGCGGTTGACTCTCTCGACAAGTCGTTGAAGAATCGCCAAATTTTTCTGATCGCGCGAAAGGGGTACTTCGAGCTCCGTGATTTTGGGTCGAAAAAGGTGAGATATTGATAGTTTTTAACCCAAATTTAATTAATTTCTTGTAATGAAGTTGATAACGATCGATATTTTGATATAATTTTATAAAGTACGAAGCATATAATGCATTATTTACAAGAATTAAAAATCATGGAGGGGTTCGTCAGAAAGTTCACCAAAATGGCGGACATGGCGGACATGTACGCGTTGTTAAAAAATGATCGTAAAGTCCCACAGTACATATAATTTGGCCAAACGTACGAATTTAGTGTTTCTGAGGGTAAAAACAGTAGGGGATATAATTTTTAGAAATATTTTATCTTCCTAATATATCTCTTCCTAAAGGGCATTGTTGAACAAAGGTGTGTGTTACTTCGTAAATATTTTTCTGGGCGGGAACTCGAGACGTGTTAAAGATTCTTTTCTCTCGCTCGTATAAGTATTATAAAAAAATGAGTTAAATCTCGATTTTTTACAATTAGCCAATCGTATTAATGCTGAAGTAAGCAAATATTGGTTTTCGGTTCGATTTGTTAAAAATTGGGAAAGTAGGTTATATTTGCTTTTGGCACTTTGGCATTTTTATTTTTTTCGGGAGACAACTTCTGATTAATTCACAAATATTTTTAGTTTTTGATATGTCGAAGTGGCACAAAATTGCTATTTAATTTTAATCCAGACTTTTAATGGCAATCGAATTTTCTTGTTTGCCCAACTATTTTTTTACAATATTAGACATTTTTAAATTGATTATTAGTGAATTAAAGTACTTTTGTTATATTTTTAATTGTTTTTTTTAACAATGGAATTATTTTTTATTTTTACAGATATTTCATGTATTGTCTATTCAGGAAGATTTGGAAGTTCCCGACTTAAAACCGAAACACCGATTAAAACTTTACTATCTTACTCTTTTTCATAAAAATAAAAATCTATTACATAAAATATTTTACAGATCGTGCGCGATTTAAACAAAAGACTAATAGTTAATCAAAAATATTAGAATCCAGAAATTTAGTATCATCAAGTAGTTAATTAAAATTCACTTTTTTAAAAGTTAAATGAAAAGTGTATATTGTGTGTTAAATATTTTTTGGAAAAGTAATTTACAATTTAATTTTCAATATCTATAGTGAATTAACTTACAATTTTTTTGTATTGATATCCTTTCTAAAAGTTTAAGTACTTGAAAGGAATAGAAATATAATAATACTTATATTTTATTAAATGAATTTTTATTTTATTATTTTCATAATATTTTCTCAACATTCATCCGAATTATTGATTCAAATATTTTACACGAAATTCATTTCTGGCTCCAATTTTAAAGTGTTTACGGACTTTTGAAATTTGAAAGGACTCCAATCAAGTATCATGGACTTATAACTCAGGTAAATTATTTTTAAGTATAGCTTAATTAAAAATTTTTTTGTGAGTGCCACTAGAAAAATATTCTCTTGTACGTATAATCAATGAATGTTTTTTTAAATTTGCTCTCAATTTTCTAAGCAGTTTTTTTATAAATTGGAATTGCATTTACATTCTGAATAATAATTTTTTTTCAGCTAGTGTCGTGGAACTTTAACGGACAGAATCAAGAATGTAATGAAGTTTTAAGATCGAAAGGATTTAGGATCCCGCGATTTATAACTTCGAATACTTAATATTCTTGAACAAGTTTAAAAATATCAAAATTAATTCGAAAATTTTAATAATGTTCAAAAAGTTATTCGTGATTTTATAAAAGTGAAGAATTTAGTGCGGGAGTGCGGGAGTGACAAATATTTGAATCAACTTTAAAATCACTTAGATTAATCCAACCAGCTTTTCATTTTTTTATTTCATAGTTTTTGAAGCTAGATCATATGTTAAATTTTCAAGTCTAGACAAACCGACAGCTACTTATCACACTTTATTTTTTAAATCAACATAAAATATTCCAGAAGTACTTTCTAGTCAATATATCAAACTTCAAATTCTTTAGTATCAATTATATTCTTATAAATTTTCTCACACTTTAAATACTTTTTTTTTTTCAAGTTAAATAATTTGCATTCAATTTTAATAGACTCAAGATAACTTTTACAAAAGTGTTTTTACCTAATGATTCAAGTATTTATTTCGAATGCAATACTTTGTTCCAAAGATGCAAAATCTTTGTGGATTTTTGAAAATTCAAGACTTCAATCGGGCATTAGGTAAACTATTTTATAGTTTCTCTTTTTAAAAAATGCTTTGTCTCTGCAGAATTGCAAATTGATTTTTACTTTAAATAATCTAGTCTTACTTGTTTCAAAGTCCTTTTTTGTTTTACAAGATTTTCAATCTCGAATCCCCTTTTTTAGTAAAACCATGATTGAAGTATAATTTAGACTTAAAATGTTCTATTTTCTGTTTTTTGTGCAATCATTTTGTTAAATTTATAAAATTGACGTTATAATTTGTTTAATTTGAAATAATATTGCAATTCGATAGTAAACTTGAAAATATTTTTGAAACTTAAATTAACCATATTCTTTCAATTTTTTCAGCCCTGAAGTATATAAAATTTTCTCAGCCTATACCCTGAAGTCTGAAGGATCTTTCCAGACCATACCCTGGAATCTGAACTAGAACATCAGTATCTTTCCAGACCTTACCCTGAAGCCTGGAGGATAGAGGATCATTTCAATGCATATTCAGATATCAGGAGGATCTTATGTTAAAGTGTCTTCTATCATACATAAATTCCACGAATGTAAGTAATTTTTTAAATCCCTCTTGTCCTTCAAACATGTCGCAGAACGAAAAGTTCGAACCGACACGGAGGCAAGTTGTAATTAAAATTTAAAATCAGTTAGTGATCGCTAATATTTACTTAGCGAGTGGTTTTTTTGCATTGCTTATATTTCTTAGCACAGGTTTAAGCTTTTCTTGGCTCGCGAGATAAAACTATATTTTCTAAGATCTCCATTCATGGAAAAAAATGTTCTTGATAATAATTAAAGTTAAAAAAAAATTACCCATTAAACTTATTCAAATCGAAAAACCAAGAAAAGTGTGGGAAAACTGCATTTCTAAGGAAATCTGGATTATTGTTTTTTCATAATTAAAAGTTTTAATTTTCCTTCGATACACAGTAAACCCAAGGAACAATTTTTGACTGTTTTCGTATTAAGTATATTATATATTCATTACTATTATTTCAATTAAATTTTCATTTCTATACCGTCAACCTAGGTAATTATAGAATTATATTTATATGTTTATAAAACTTCATGAAAAAGTGATTGACTTTAGTATCCATACAACTTACAAATACAGTCCATAAGAATTTCATAATATTCCATAATTACCCCGGTTGTCTCTATTCTTTTCCTGCATAAATTTATTATTTTATAGTAAAGTCATTTACTTTAAAGTATGATTAATCATTTTTGCCTTTAGTCAAAGTTTGATTCTTTTAGAATAGTATTTACATTAAAATATGAAGAAAATAATTACATTAAATTATAATCTTTATTTAATAGAAAAATAAATACTAATCCAAATAGAATAGGATGTTTTTTACTCTAGCGTACACCGTTTCATTTTAATAAGTCTAAAGTCTGACGCAAATTCTAAACTGTATGTGTATGTGTGTGATTTGTGCTGTAGGTTTGCGTCCGACTTCAATACATTTTTCAGTAAATTTGTCTATATTTTTGAAATATTCTAATATTCATAAAAGAATATGAATTCTTTAAGAATAATTAGTAATGGTTTTTCATTTAACATTTGTTGCATTTAAAGAAGAAACAGTGTACGATTTCAGGGTTGGAGCTGGTATGTGTGTGCCCTAACGTGGCCCTCAAGTTCAGGTGCTGGATGAGTCCCGGGACGAATCCATAGTTTAGGTTTTTTGCACCGGGGCGGTATGAATGAAGATCGTAGAGTGGATTTATTGGTGTGATTTGTTTTTTTCCTTTTTAAATATAGCTAGGGAGGTAGGTAGTTTACTCTGGTGTGAATGTTTATAGATTTGTAAGTAGGTAGAATTGGGATGGAATATTTTCAAATGTCTAGAAGGATATTCTGTCCTACGTTTCTGGTATCGTGATTTGACCAGTTGTTATTAATAACGCGAAAAATCCTTGATTTCAAAACGAAACATTATTTCTTGAATCAATTTGATTTAAGACTAAATCGTATTAGGCGGAGAGGAATCTCCGAAAAAAGAAACGGTGGTTAAGCCGTTCAATCCTCGAATATGAAGCGGGGAGCTTTCTATATCAACACCCATTTATTCTTTAATAAATTGCTGTTGATACTTTCTTTATCCACGATAGTCACTATACTGATTTTTCTCACTTTTTCTTGTACTTTGTTTCATATTTACATATTTTTACAAGATTTTGCTTCCTTATAGAGGAAGCTTTGTATTTTCTTTTCAGCCATTTTGAAATTCGTTGCAAAACGAAAACTTTTTTTAAATTGAATTATAATTTTAATATTATTTTGATTATATTTTACCGCATTTTTCAGGTTTAAGATGTTTATGACAATTAATCCCAAAAATGATTGTTAGACATTATATATGTATGTTTAATTAAATATTTAAGGAGAAGTTGAATACTTACAATTGGAGGTGGAAATATTCTTTTAAAGTCTAATTTATTATGATGCTCCAAAAAAGTTTGGGTCAAAATGACCCTCCAATCGTCGGTATAACATCCCCTGCATAATTGGCACTCAATTTTAAAACAATCGCCGCAATTTGAGCAAACATCGGGCAAAACCATCAAATTTTTATCAGCTACTTCCATTTTGATTTCTCCCTTATCTCTGAAAAAAGATATTTAAAATTGCATTGATTCACTGTCAAGTTGTTTAGGTGGAAAAATAAATAAAAAAATTAAATACTTTATTCTCAGCGTGTTGCTTCTTGTTCTCCGTCCAACTCCAATTAAAGCAAAAAGATTAAATAAAACTTGTTCATACAACAACTGATTGGGTGGATAATGAGCTGAGGAAAGATTCGGCGACATGTTTGCCTCCATTATAAAAACATTCAAATCTTCATCGAGAGTAAAATCGAACCTCATCAACTCGAAAAAATTCCTCCCACTTCCAAAACGTTTCGTGACTTCACGAATTTGCATCTCTTTCTTTAAAGTTATTTCCCTTATCGCGTCGAAAACATCATCCCACATTTTTTGAGGATCTTTTCCTTTTGAACGAATGTAGGCATCGAAGGAGTCTTTCATGGAAAATCCTAATTTCGCATAATAATTTCTTAAGGACGGCACGTTCCAAATTGGTAGGTAATCATCTCCAACGACGTATTTTTCCAGATTGTTTGGATCAAATGGATAGTATTGTACAGGACAAAATCGAAATAGAACGTCTCCTTTATATCCATAAACTCTTAAAGGATCTACTGAGGTTATCACTGTGTAGATACCAATGTCAAATTTGTAGCCATCAATCAGAAAAGGTCGGTCTATAAATTCCTGGACGAAGGATCCTTCGACTGTAAGATTTAATTCCTCGATTTTTTTTATTTCTATTCCACGGTGAGCATTTGATTTCTGAACGAAGGACTTTTCGGGATTTTCTTTAATGTAATTGAGCAAAGCTTCTTGGTCCTCTGGAATTTTAAAAGAGAGAGGAGTGTATTTTCCTTCGGTTGTTGAAAGATCTACTTTATTTGTAATATATCCACAACCCGGGAAGTGATTGACTTTTTGATGAGGTTTCAGATTCGTTAGGTTCGAATTCAAAACACTGAAGGGGTAATCGTGAGCCCACAATAAATCCCAATCTGTGATTATTTCTTGTTGAAAGCCCAGGCGGTTCAAAACTGCGAAGACGTGTTTTAAATATCCGGTATCTGCAAATTAACGAGTTTTTAATATTTTAAACTTAAATAAAGAGATTTCTAAATGGGGGTTTAAATTTAAATTTTAAATATACTTAAAAGTTATTCTGATTACAATTTTTAGTTTACTAAAATTTAAAAAAAAAAAACTCAAAATGACTTACCACCATCCTGATTTTTTGAGTAAATCCTAAACGTTGGTCTCTTCTCCTCTAGATAAATTTTTTGAATATGTGACTCACAAAAATAACTTCGATATTGAAGAGCCAACAGAAATAATACGTACAGCATTGCTGGCACCACAACAATATAAATTAAAATTTTAAATATAACTTTCACTTTTGTGTTGAGTATTTGCTCACTGACGACATTGCCATTCTGTAAAAATTAATTAAAAATTTAAAAGAATAATAACTTTACACTTTCGATGCATGTTATGAATAACTTTTTCACCGGTTGAAAGTGACAATAATATAAAGTGGGTCAAAATAGTTTACCTTTTTACTAGCTTTGGTTTGACCTTTGTTCTCTCTGCTCATTGTTGCTAAATTTGGTTAACTTCACCTTTTGATTAACTTTTTTTCTCTTTCTCTTGAAAAAATCATGTGTGATATTTCTGACAAAGCGTCGCCCAAAGCAAAGGTACCGTTGTATTCATCCCCGCTACTTTCACTGCGTTCCACGTGGGATAACTTGAAAACGGGTTTTATAACGTTTCCTCTTTCCCTCTCCCATCCTTGTGTAATTCCAAAGTTCTATTCCACAAAAAACGTTAAAAAAAACTGACGCGCTGAAACTGAAAACAACTCTCCCTTTTTTTAAATTTTCTGGTTATAAATTTAAATCAAAAATTTTAATTGAACTGTGATTTGAAGGTTTACAAAACTTCTTCTCTAATTTTTGAAACACCTGTGAGTTGACAATTTAAAATTATTCGCTTTGACAATTTTGAATTAATGAATTAGTTTAAGGAAATATGGATTTATTTATAAATATTTTTTTAATCTTGATTTTTTATGTCATTCATTAACTTCACAGTTTTTTAGTTCGGGTACCCCTTTACCTTAATAATTTTGGTCCATTCTAATTTATAAGCCTTAAAATGAGATGCTTTTAACTTAAGGTAATTCAAAAATAGAAAGACATTCTTGGAAAGTTTCCAATTCAGCATTGCTTTAATTTAGTCTCGAGAATTTAATTTTAAAGACTATGAAATTTTCAAAAACTTTCGGTTTTAAACAGCATTATTAAGCCGGAGTTTGAAAATAACTTAAATTTTTTTAGTACACAATATTTTTTAAACATTAAAATTGAAAAATGTAAAGATTAAACATGATAATTTTTCATTGAAACTAGTAATAAGTTTTAAATCTGAAATATACATACTCATATTTCTGTTTATATTTTTGTTTACATTAATTGGAGGATTTGAAAGAAATGATAATTCTGTAGTCCATTGTGCAGTAAGTTTTATTCCTTAAGTCGCTTCACAAAATTTTTGTAATAAAATATCTTCGCAGATTTTGCGACTTACAAGTAACTTGGAAAAAAGTAACTTAAAAAACATCTTGAAGTAAAAAAAAATATTTAAACGGCTTTCAAATAGAAATTTTGTTTATTGGTTGATATGAACTCTAATAATTAAGAGCCACTCAAAATAAAAAAATCTATTTTCACGTTTTTTCATCGCAGCACCTTCGTGCAATACTTTGTACATTATACGGAGGATGTATAAATACACAGTGCATCTGTGTATCAGTCAAAGCATATAAATGAGGGAAGTACGTCAAATATTCAAGTTAAAAAAAGTAATTTTATGCTTTCCCAGCAGTTTTATATTGCATAAACTTACTCGTCAGTACAGCTAAATCCATGGTTTTATGAAAATGAATTGAATTCCTTAATTCGTAATCTTAATAATCTCAAATACAGACAAAATTTTAAACAATGAGATAGCGGTTATTCTTATAAAGTTTGAACATCAGATGTAACGATAGTGTCTCAAATTTTAGATAGACGTTAAAATTTGAAAATCTACCTCTCTAGTTATCAAAATTCAACAACTATTATTTATTTATGAAAATAATATTATCACTGATTTACATTTTAATATTACGATTTATGATAATAGCAGCTTTATGAAACGAACGAAAAATTTGTACAGACCTTAAGGAAAAGCTAAGCTTCATCTACGTATCGCTCTTCCACAATTTTATCGTTTTATCGCTTTCGAGAGCTGCGGAAGCGATAATATTGTCTGTTGGATGACACGTAGTACAAAGCACCACGTCTGAAATTTAAAAAATAAGATTTTTTAAAAACTAAATACGATTAAAACCTTATGGATGCAATAAGCTTCGATTAAAATTGAATTTATATCTATTCAGTTTAAAAAAAAAAGCTTTAAAAATTGTACATTTATAAACTATAAAGCTTTTTCTAAAATTTATAAGAATTATATTTGGTTTCCTATTAGAATTACTTTAAAATCTGAAAATTAAATTTGCAAAAATTACCTGTGTGGCCTTGTAATTTTTGAACGATTTCTTTCGTTTGAAGATTCCAGATATACACCATATTGTCCTCAGACCCCGAAACTATCCACTGAAAGCCAAATTAAAATTAATACCTTTTTCAAATCTGAAGTTAAATTTTCGGTAGTACGGGATTACAATTAGAATCTTACCTTTCCACCTGTGACAGAGAAATTGGCGAATATGCAGTATTTTTCATTTTTATGGCCTGTGTAGGTTTTGAGACATTTTCCTTTACTATAGTCCCACAATTTTAAAGTGTTGTCAAGTGTTGCGGCTAGGATGTATTTTCCATTTGGTGAAAATTTTACAAATGAGACGGGTGGGTTGTCGTCGTCTATGAGGGTTTTTAAACATTGACCCGACGCCGTGTCCCATATTCGACTGAAATTGCAAAACGATTAACATAATTGCAATTCTCTTACTACTTTGCGCACTCAGAATTCATAAATACTATTTTTTTCCCACTACAGTTGGTAAATATTTTTGAAAACTCACCATAAACCATCGTAACTGCTAGATACAATCAGGGAACCATCTCTGTTGAAATGCACAGCACTTACAGGATCTGAATGTGCTGGTAATGTTTTTAAACACTTTCCGGTTCTAACATCCCATATTCTAACGCTTTCATCAAACTAAAAGATAAAAAATCATTTTAATTTGTTATATTTATTTAGGAAACATAAATTGAACCATTTTGTATGCTTTTTTATGCTTACCGAACCCGAGACGATGAGATTTGATTGTGGATTGAAATTACAACAAAAGACATAATTCGTATGCCCTTTTAGTGTCTTGAGACATTTACCCTGAAAATTATAAACAATTAAAATTAGAATCATATATTCTATTTCCAAAGTTTTGGAGATTCATTTTCCATTTTAAATTGGAATTCAACTTAAAAATCCATCTCCTTTTGGCCCGAAGTTTATTTACATTCTTTAACTTACCGCACTTAGTTCCCAAATTTTGAGTGTTTTGTCATCGGATGCAGATACTAAAAGTCTACTATCACTAGACCAAGCTACGTCCGAGATTCCTAGCTTATGTCCCGAGATGGTTTTCTCAAATTTTCCATCATAGGAACCCCAAATTTTAATCAGTTTGTCAGCCGCTGTTCAAAGAAAGATTTATTAATGAAATGCACTTCTTACGTGGGAGACAATATATATACATATATATATATATATATATTAAATAATAATTAAATTAATGATTATAGATTAAATACTTACATGAACTTGCTAGCCATTCTCCATTCGGACTGAATTTAACAGAAGAAACTGCTTTTGTGTGCCCAGCAAGGGTAAATTTTAATGCATAATTTGGCTTCTGAAAATCATACATTATATGTTTGTTTTTAATATAATTGATTTATAATTTCTAAACTAAAATATTTGAAAGGATTGTTTTATGAAGAAAATTAAACTTACAGCAGCAGAACTTCCTTTTGATCCAGTGGGGGTATTCGAAGAATTATTTAAGGAGGCTTGATGTCCTTGAGAAGGTCCTAAGGGTACCATTCTGATCTTTTTTTTTTTTTATTTAATCGACAAAACTTCAAAATTAATATTCGACACACGCCTAGATGAGTAGGTTATGTCCGAAACGAAAAACGCAATTTTCCACCGGTGTCTCTTGGCAAAATTTCACTCAAAATTCCCAAAGAAGATTCAATACACGTTGCCTTCGCGTATAAATTAATTTTTAGTTATTTCAAACTCCACCATGTCTTCTAAACAAAACAATATTTTCATTTTTAGATGATAAATCAAAACACCAAGTGCCACTCCAAGCTTGCCCAAGCATGCCCAAGCGTTCTGAGTAGTTCTGACTGACTCTCCATTGTATTCCAATTCCTACTTTACCGGCATTTTTTTTCTCTGCAATTTGCTGCAATGTGCAATGTAATTTCTACAATTATTGAAATATCGAAAATTTCGAAAATTAAAGTAAAAGCATTAAGGTACGTTTATCTGATTCTAAATATTTACATTAACAAAAACAATTTAGAAAATTTTTGTTTTAATAAATACTTAGGACCAGGAATTTTCAACTCCACAGCTCAATAAATGTTTGAAATATTGCGCAAAATCAATAACCAAAGAAAGCACAGAGATGCTGAATACGTTACTTAAGTAATTAAATATCTAAATTAAAACCTTTATTTTAAAATCTGATTTTGAATTTCGCGCTTCTTTTTGCATGACTTCCTCCCTGCGCAAATCGAATGCGTAAAGAGGTGAAAGGTTATGGCTTTTGAGGCCTTTCCTGTTCTTTACGTCTTCTGACTTTTTCGCAAAGAGATAGCCAAGGCTTATTTTGCTATAAAATGGGTTTTCAAAACATTTGGTATTCGCATCCTCGCAAATACGGACAAGGATCTAGATCCTGGTGAGTGCTTCGATTTTTGTTTGTTTTTGATGAAAATAATTTTTCTTTTTGATGAAAAATGATCCTCATGCGTTGACCGCGTGATTACACTATTTTCTCAACTGATTTTAATCAGGAATATTAGGATTTATAATATCCCTGTTTCTATAAATTAATTAAAAGGTATTAATACTTTGAAAGCACCTTGCATTTTATAAATTTTACATTATTAAAATCAAAATAATCCACGGCAGGTAATTATAACCTATAAACATCTAACGCGTCATCCACGTGAAAATTCTAGTATTTTAGTTTGACAAACTTACGATTTATCTATTATAAATAATTTTTTGTTAGTCATAAGTAAGTTCTAATTTATATCTTTAATTTATTCAATTTTAAACAATTAAAGTTTTAATTTAGAATATTAAAATACTAAAATTTGTTATGTTTGAAGTTCAATTTATTCAACCTAAAGGTTTCTAGTTTTAAATTTTACAAAATTGAATATATAAATTAAAAATTTAATCCAGTTTTTTTAATTCCAATTTCTGACATACATTTATTTATTACAGCCGAGCCTGTGCTAACAGACATGGTCTGATTCGCAAATATGGATTAAATATCTGTAGACAGTGCTTCAGGGAATACGCTGCCGATATTGGCTTCAAGAAGGTAGAACCTTGCAATTTAATTTGATTTTAAGTAATTAAAACGTTAGAATATAAACTTTAATCATAAATTTTAATCGCACTCACCTAACAAAATCGCATATCGTAATTCGAAATTAAAATTTCATTTTTCATAACATTAATAGTGTTCATCATACCATCTATATTATAATTATAGATTATAAATTTCATAATCTACTAAATTTCTCCTCGGTTTGAATTCTGAAAACCATCTTTTTCTCGTTTATTTTCCAGTTGGACTAAGAGTTGGACAAAAAGCTGGGCTGATTTTTTTATGAAATACACAGAACTACATTCTTAAAAATCGTGTCTTTTATTTTTTATTTGTGTAATATAAATACAACTCCGTTAAGAGTGAGTTATCTGTATATGGCAAGGAATCAGTAAAATGGCTTAAAAAATTCAGCAAAAGTTTCTTTTACGTAAAAGCTAATTGCCCTCTTCATTGTAAGTGAAATTGAGAATTAATTCTCGGTTTATTTTCCTTCTATCCTCAACCTCGTAAGAACCTCTGAAATAATAATATATGATAGAGAAATTAAGCAATATACTATAAATAAATATAGAATATAATTATGACTGTAAAAATGAATGATTTAACTATTATTTTTAAAATTACATTTGTTGCTTGAGCTGCTAGGGCAACTAGCGATTTTTTGGGCGGTCTACAAAATTTGTTAGGACCTTCTTGACAACATAGATTTGGAAAGCAATCGATTGTACGATTACAGGGTTGAGAAAGTAAAACTAAAACATTTTCTGGGGGTGCCTGACATTGCATGTATTCGATCAAACTCATCAAGGCTGAAATTAAAAGTCATTTAGAATTTTAGTATCGCAATTGAAACATTGTAGAAATATTTCATATCGATTAGAATTAGATTAGCAAATTAATGGTTTACGTGCATGAGTTCTTCGAAATGGCAATTGTGCCCAATTTGGAGCAGCTGTCCGACAGTATAATTGCTGGTCCATTTTATCAGGACAACATATTCGTTTTCCCTGGTCGCAATCTGAGTCGGAAGTGCAGCGCGTTATGGGAAGTAATTCTGGAATTAATTGTTTTGGACACCATCGACTGAAACCATTGAGAGCTATAAAAAAAAAAAGAAAAAAGAAAAAATGTTAGAAGTAGAATTGAAGATAATTTTACAAACTTATTTCGATACAGAATAAATATTTTATTTCTAGATGGCAGCACTCTCTGTTAAATTGCAAATCAGCTTTTATCCACTCTCTTGATTTGAGAGTCGACGCCGCGACCTTTCCTAATGAAAAATAAAGTAGCATACGTGTAACTGCTGCGTACAAAAATGTCCTAATTTTAGGTGATAAGTGTTAGAATCTTTTGACACATTTTTCCAACCAAAAAGCTTTTGCCCAACAACTGGTAATGTTTATTATGCTCCTAACAATAAACCTCACGATACTAGCAGACTGCAGTTTGCGAGAGCGGAAAGTGATGGGTGAACATCGTTTTACTTTTAGTACCACCATTGTCCATTGCTGCTGTCCATTTTCAAATGGAAAATAAAAAACAGCTCAGTCTCTTGAAAATGTTTCAAATTTCGTTATTGTAATACCGAAATTAATTGTTTTAAAGGTAGATAAATTTCAAATAGTAGTATTTTGTGTAATAAATTATATATTTGGGCATTGGAAATCAATTAATTTTATTATTGATTTTTTCTTTAATCTAAAGGAAAATTTTTAACAAAGTTAAAGCAAAGTAATTTAGGACATGAAAATAAAAGTATGTAAAATCAATTCGTTTTGGAGTTTTCATTTTCATTTGACGAATGCCTCAATGAATTCTATTTTGCTTCCGATGAATTAATTTATTTCATTAAGCTATATTGGAGAGTCTTTAAATAAATTACTCGGTAACTATTGTCTTGCGTAATTTTGAAGTAACAAACTTCAGCATAGCGTAGTATATTGGGAAAGGTGCGGGCGAGGGTCGTTGAATCTGCTACTCATCGATATAAACTTTCTATCGATGCTTCTTGCTTATCGTACAAGTGCAACGCCGTGTTTGCCCTCGAATATAGAAGAGATAGTATAAAGTTGCTAGTTAAAATTCTTCTTCAGAAAAAGTCCCAGGAAACCAGAATTAAATATGTATTCTTAACGGTAATTTAAAAAAGAGAAGTAATTGAAAACAACACGCACAGAAAATTTCTAAAATTTCGTACATCTATAAATTACTAGAGTAACTGTATTTTATTGTTCTATAAAAAAACTAGAATTTAATATTACCAAAAAGCAATATTTTCAGTTAACTCAAAATTTTAGATAGAAGTATTAAAAAATTAAACTAAAAATTTCAAATAGTGTAACTTACCATAAAATAAAATCATGCCATTTTTTTCATAACGAAATTTCTGTATTAATAGCTGTAAAGATGTAAATGAATAAAAGAAAGGGAAGGAAGGTTAAATGTTAAATCAATGAAAACGTTTGATCGAACAGACTTATTTATATAACATATAAAGTTTTACCTCTCTTGTGAACATTTCTAAAAAAATAAGTATATACCAGCTTATTATGGAATAGCATTTGCATGTAGTTTATTTTCCGTAAACAAGTTTCTGAGTAAAACTTGTAAAGCTGGGATATGATTTGTGTGTTTGGGGCTTATCAGAAAAAAACATTTTAAAGGAGGTGAAGAAATTGGCCGTAAATGCGCATAAACGACGACGCGATCTGCATCTGAGTCACTGGGTCTAAAAATATTATATGCGATGCAATAAGCCCTTATGAAAAAAAAATTAAATATCTTTTCTGGCCTTTAAATTTTATTTTATTTTTTTAAAAATAAACCTTTTAAAACAAAAACTAATTAATTCGAGCTTAGATTGGTTTTTTAAATTACATACTTTGAACTTCTTGTTCTTTTGGAATAATAATTCACGGAATAATGATCAGTTTCACAAAGTAAATAAAATATATGAGTTTCGGGAATTGGTGAAAGTATGTTCAAAATAGGTTTTTCCATTTAAATATTTGGAATCCGAATACATATTCATTAATTTGAATTAAGTGAATGGAATTTTCTCCCGTGTCATGTAAATTCTCCATCAACTTTGAAATTGAAACTAGTTTCGTGAAATGTAGTAACCCATTTTGCTAATTTTCTGCAAAATGTGGTAAAGGTAATTAATTGCAATATACGAGGCGATTGCAGTCTTGTATAATGTATATGGTTACTGCAGTATGTACATATTTGATTCTGGTCTGTATATTCCGCTTTTCTCTCCAGTCGCAATCGTTACTGACATTGAATGAGGACAAACAAAATCGGTAATGGTTTTTAAGACTGGTACTTATTTCTTCTGGATAGTTGCCACACTCTGGGTTGTATTCGAGTGACATGCCAAAAAGCCGCCTAGCGAGATATGCATGTAGAAACACAGACAAAGATATGCACAAGCGAACTATCTTTGCTCAGATCCTCAGCCAAATTTGCATCACTTTTTTTTTTCTCCATTTCCTTGCATTTTCACGAGCTTTCTTCACCAACCAAATTTTCTAGTAAATTTAATTTTCCTGAAGAGTTTAAGCGAGAGTTTATGACTTTTGAAACTGAGGTTTGAAACAATCACTTTTTTTATGAGTCAATTTGAGAAAAGAAACGAGGTATATAAATAAAAAAGTAAAGGGAATTCATTTAAAAGAAACACTTTTTTAAAAAGAAAAAATGTTTAATTCAAGTACCCGGTTAAAAAGCAAGGCTCTCGCGAGTAGGTCAAAGTCGTTGGCATCTACCTATCTCGCTTTTGAATGTTGAAGAAAATACTTCCTTATTAGATAGAAATCGACTATTAAGGCGCAAAGATTAAAAACGATTTTCTCATCTTGAATAATTCACTTATTTTTCACGTGTCATATTTGAAATTCATTTAAAATAAAAATCTCTCCTTTTTATAACACTTCTTATTCGTTTTGCTAAAGAATCTTGCCTATCAATTTTCCTTGGAATCTAGTTTGTGGAAATGAGGTCGCTTTTTAAGTCAGTATTAAAAATAGAAAAAATAAAATAGAATCCTGTTGAACAATCGCAGATATTGGCTAAAAAAGTTTCATGATGAAGATCTCAGGTGAATGGTTACTGTAATAACAGTCATAATCGCACTTGTGCTAATAGTACCGTTGCTATAGACTTTCACCGTTTAGACATTGGAGTAATCAATGTGAAAATTATTGTGCACGTATAATTACTGTTCGTTATGTAAACGAGTTCTAAATCAAGTGTGTAAGTAATTATAATTATCGGTATAAGTGGTTGCAACAATCCAGATCTATAAAATCTTTCTCTTAATATGCATGTACATTGTACATGTGTAGTAGTCATTTATCATTGTCTTATTTTTATGTGCAATATAACTTATTGTTAAAATTAGTTTTTGTTATTGATCAAATTGAAAATGCTTGAACCGCTTTAATTGACTGAAAAAAAAAAATACCACAGAAAAAACAAAAGGGACAATTTGTTACGGGTCATTTTCAAGTGGATAAAATTTAATTTTTCCACATCCAAACAAATGAAGGTACAATAAGTTGACATGTAACCGTACCCTATGTTCGGGGTAATATTTACCCATATGAAGGTAATTTTTGTTGCATGTAATATTTACCCCGAAATCGGTGTAAATATTACACTTGGCTTTTTCTGTGTACTTAATGCGTCCCTGAGGCCTCGAATGAAACTTTTACTTTTAGTTCAGACTCGATAGGTATATTAGGCCAGGTCGCCTTTTATTCTCATTTACTATCCAATTATTTGGCATCGACATTGTGCAATTTGGACCGACAATTGGCAATTGCAAACGTCAGCTGATCAAGTTCCAAACATGTGTAGTGCATTATCGCGTATAGATTTTACGCGTCTTGACAGTATATAAACCGGGTGGAAGAGACCGAACAACCTGGAGAATGAGGATACAAGATAAGCTCGCTGACCTGTGAATAGTAAACTTCATTAGCGGATCGTTCGGACGTGGAGGCCGTGGAGCAATAGGAGTATGTGCGTTTTTGTTTGGCAGACTGGGCAAACTAGCCACCATACCCGCAGCCCGTGCTGAGCCGGCTTGAACAGCATGAGAGAAGAACGATATGCACTATGTATGAGCACTGAGCAGTGAACAGAGTGCAATCACGTAGGTGCATGTGCAGTGTACACGCGATCCCTAAAGTAGAGAACAGCCTTCAAATCGAATTAATCTGCAACGAACCGATAACGCGTCTCGGAAAATACAACCCACGTCCTCTCGTCCAATCAATATCGCCTTATGCTTTTAGTTAGTAAAGATGAGGTTTCTTGACAAAGAAGCTGCGTTTGCTTAAAGTTCAGAATAAGAGTTCAAACTTTAACATTCTTTTCATCTTCTCTTCACTGATTTTATTAATAAACTAGAAGCTTCTAAAAAGAAAATTCCTTTATTTATGTATAGTTCAGGCTTGAAACTGACATCTTTTTTACTTTTTTCATACTAATTTTACGACGGAACACTTTTTGCTACATTTCTCAGTCTATGGCTACTTTTTTTTTGTTTAAGGGTTGAATTGGGATTCAAAAAATATTCTAAATTGAAAGAAAAAATAATTTTTGAAAAGATTCATATGAGATCAGATGTTTATTATATTAAAATTTAGATAATTTAAAAGATAAAAATTAATTATTCTGCACAATAGGATGATAGCAATCAGCATTCTGAACGTAATAAGATTGAGGGGAAAATGTTACTTCATTTTTTAAATCATAATTGTAAAAAAATTCGAAACCAGTATTTCAAATTTAAACAGATTATTCAATTTTAAATTCAAATTTATTAGCGATAATAATTTTCTTTTGTTGGCATTGAATTTTTTTATTAGTGTTTTGAACTCATTGATCTTTTATAGGTGTTTTTTGTTGATAATTTCTTTCGCGTAAGCTGTTTATTCTCAGTTAATTGATTGACAATAAATCCTTTGTCGATAAAAGTCATTTAAATTTAGCTTCTTATTATACAACACACTTAACAGCTGTTGTGTGAATGAATATGTAATTAGTCCATTATCATATTCAAATATTTTCAAGTACATATTCGCATTATCCTTACATAAGTACTTATTTAATACTTAGGAACTATTTTTTGGCATTTTTTATTCTAAATGAATGTTGGACCAAAAAAATTAACTTCATTTGAAATATTGCAAACCGTTGTTCTATTGAAGAATCTTCTGAAGAAAGATTTTTAGTTAGAATAAGCTTTAAAATGACGCATAATGAGTAAAACGCTATACCTAAGTGTTCTATAGATTCTAGAAAAACAGATTACATTTATCTCTGTTTCCCTTTTTCCTGGAAATAAAAGTCGGTTGAAAATGCTTTATAAAAGAAAAATACGCACCCTCGTGGGTAGGTTCTTTAGGAGGTGCTAGAACACCCTGCTTGCAATACCCCTTGCAGCATCTCTGATCTTGACCTAAGAAACTACAATCTGCTTCTTGGTCACAAGGGATGTTGAAAAATCGGGCTAGTCTTCCTTCTGCTTGCAAGCTTCTTGGGCAGATCAGCTCTTGCTCTGCTTGCACTTCATTGCCACTCGTTGCTTCTACTTTTGCTAGAGCGACTGAAACAGATTCGTACAATGTACGAGTATACAGCGATCGATATCCAGCTGTCTAGCTTTGTCCACTCTTCTTTTTATACCTAGCATAAGTCCAACACC
>JAUEJJ010000047.1:7466692-7483175 GCA_032164275.1 Synergus coniferae | reverse complement strand
ACAGAAAAAAATAAATTAGAAAATCTAAATTAAGAAAGCTACAAAAATCATTAATCAGCAAAATTAATAGATGGGGTATTATTGTTTGGCTAAATGTCTAAGCCATCGTTTTGATAACAGAAAGATACCGTGGAGTTCGAGTCTCGTGACCTCTAAAATTTTTTAATTTTTTTTCGTTTTAAAAGTGAAATAATAAAGTAACATGTAAAGATATTGGATTTTGGATTCTATTTTAGCAATGCAGTTCAAATAATGTTATAACTGAGGTCTTACATTATAAATGACTTGAACAAACATCGCAACGGAAGAGCGAGTCACATACACAAGTACACGTCACACATAGCCACGCAGGTGATTACGAAATAGACCCCGGTTCTTGACTCCTGTTTCTCTCTCCTAACAAAAGGGGACCAAACGTCGCAAGTTGTTTACAACGTTTCATATTAGTAGCGAGCCCTTGAATCTTTTACGTCACTGGATACACATATTTGACCATAGCTTTTCACTATCACCCACGAAATTTCGTGATTGTAGTATGTGTCCAATTTGATACATTTTTTAAAAATTTTTTTTCTGTCTTTTCTGGATAATTTAACGAAAATTGTCGCAGTAATTATTATTCCGATATTTGAATAGTTTCTTAGTTTTTTTTTTCGTTTTCTTTCGTTGTGTTGCTGCATTTATATTTTATACATGCATACTTGAATAAAGAACAATTCTGCACATTTAAGGGCATGTGATACTTTACCATAAGAGCAATTTAGTTTCCCCAACTTTACGCTCGCAATAATAAATATTTTTTGCTAAAACTAGGCCATGTACCTCCGTCTGAATAAAAGCGGAGGTAAGTGGTCTAGTTGGGGAAAATGGGGAAAATAAATTTGCTCTTATGGTAATTACCACATGCCCTTAATTTGTATTGGCGAACGTGAGAAGATAGGGCCAGTGAATTTGGTACATAAATGTGAATTGTGAACTTGCATCCGGGCTTTGCACACCATTTGAAAGTTCAATCTTCAAACCACTGGATTTGAAGAAAATTCAGGGACGAGTATAATGTCTCCAACTTCGTACGAATCTGGGTCATGTCGCGCGATGTTGAATACGTGTAGTCACTAGTCATGTTGCATTGGAATGCACATGAAAGGGTGCTTTCGTCGGTGTCAGATTCAAATTAATGCTTAATAGAAGTGGAGAACTGGATGGACTGGAACCTCCACATCTTTCTATCCTATTAATTTTCTGCCTTCATATTAAAACAATCCTTGAGTATTTTCTCTCTTAATTTCGAGCCTAATTTGCATTCATTGTTACACATGACGTAAATCTACTACCTCTAATCACGAAAACGAGTTGTTTATGCAATAAACTTATAGTTCTCAAGCTATTCAAGCAAATTTACTTTGATGAAGAAAAAAAAATCTATTTTTATTTGAAAGAAAATATATGTATTAAGGATTAATATCTTTAAATTTACTTATTTAATTTATAATATACAAATATTAAATATGCGAGATTCGATAATATAGATGTCGCATAGTTCAATCTTCAGATATTGATCCTTAAGGGCGTATACACGTGGTAAACATATGACGTCACAAATTATCTACTTTTTCAGGTACACTATATTTTTACGAACGTCTTTTTTCATCTAGATAAAATATCGCGCTTGCATTTTGGGAAATGAGGAAAAGTATATGTACATGATAATTTGTAATATATTTTACTATATATACATGCCCATAATGTTCTTTTATGTTGGAGAAAGTAACTTCGCAACAGTATTTAAAAAATTCATTGATTTATCTTATTTTTACAGTTAGTTGAATTTGATACGCGTTTATCCATCATTTTATCTTATTTTGACTAAATAAAACATAAAACGCACGTTTTTCCATGAATAGTTTTCATGAGAAGCTCCGTGGCATTAAAATTACTTTGAGAAAGATGTAGAGATAAATCCATGCTTGCCGCAGTAATTTAGATTTATTTGTCACTTTGGCTCGCCTTCTTGACAATGTTTCAAGTCAAATATTGAATATCACTTTGTAGAATATATATATACTCAAGGGTTTAGAGGAATTATTATATATCTATTAATTAGTATATCACACGATTTACTTACGCTTTATCTCTAATCGTAGTAAAATATTAAATATTTGAGTGCCTATAGTATTACATAGTTTTGAAAGTTTGAATTTGGAACAGCGAAATATCAAGGCTAACAATTTCGATCAAGTCTCGAAATATCGATGCTGTAAATTAGGTAAGGTCTGAATACCAAGACCTCAGTCTCAACTATTAAATTATAGAAAGCTCTTGAATTTCTTCTCTATTTCCCAGAAAAGGGACTTTTTGAAGTCTATACAATATCAAATGCTGAAAAAGCTCTCTCTACATAAAGCATGTATACTCAATATAAATAGTTTATACCTCGAGGGAATAAAAAATAGGAAACCATATTGTATGGGATCGGAGCGTATAAAAAGCTTTCTTGCGTAAAGAAATTATACAAGAGCCAGCAAGAGATCAAGTGCAAGGAAGTCTGTACGCCTATACAGTATACATATATGCTGTAACCACTCTATACGTGTGGTTAGGTAAAAATGTCGCGAGGTGAAGTAACGTTTCACGTCTCAGAGAACAGATGTTCCAATTATTGCGCAGTAGAAAACCTATATAGCTTAACCATGCGGTTTGTGCATAGCGTAGGTAATTCCTCCGTTTGAGAATAAGTATAGAAGTATGTATAAGTGAAATTGATAAATTCTCTCCTGCCAAGTGGTATAAGTGGATATTTTTAAACATCGTTGAGGAAACAAAACAGTATCTTCACGACAAGTATGCTGTCTTGAAAACGAGCTTTCCTATAGTGGCTGGTCGCAGTTTATTTACCGAAAAAAAAAATCTGGGTTATTAGAGTTAGGCAGAACAAGATGTAGATGAAATTATCGTTTGATTCTTCCCGAATTGGTTCCAAAGTGAACTAAGATTATCTATAATCTGTGACAACGGCCGTACCACGCTGAAAGCACCAGCATATGTGTTCTCGTTGGATCACTGAAGTTAAGCAGCGTTGGGCGCGGTTAGTACTTGGGTGGGTGACCGCTGGGGATTACCGTGTGCCGTGTGCCGTTATCATTTACGTTACTTTATCACGGCCGTATGTGCGAAGCTTTCAAAGCAGACACAAGCCAATGTTACCATACCTAGTAACTAACTAAAATTGAATTCGAAAATTCAGCCTGCAAGTATCAGGAACATATATTATAAAAATACGAAAATAGATATAAAAATAAGCATTTTTTTGACGCAGTCATTAAGTATATTTTACGTATATACATAGCACTTTTATGTATAATTTGAAACAACGAATTAAAAAAATTAAAAAATGGCGAAGATATAAGCCAATAAGTATAGGGCCTTTTTTAAAAAATCCTTGCTGATGGTGTACCTAGTTTCTCTGTTAGACATTGTCTGAAAAATACCATTTTTTTTTGCTTATTTAGAAAGGTATAATAGCTATCGGGTGACGTAGGGAAAATTAAAAAAAAATTTGTAGAAATGACAGCTGTTTGAACAAAAAATTTCTTATTTTAATCGAAATTTTGAGTTTAAAAAATTCATAACTTATGAACATGGCATCCAATAAAAAAACCCCACGTCACCCAATAGCTAGTATGATAAGAAATAAGTGTTGTGAATTTTAACAAAATCGGTTGAGTAGATGTTGAGATATCGTGTATTTTGAAAAAAGTAGTTTCGAAAAAAAAGCTTATCCATCATTTTTTTATTTTTTTTTATTAGTTATTATTTTCGTTATTCATAAAACTACTATGTTCATCTGTAATATAACAATTATTTTATATATTTAATAACTGCGTTAAAAAAAATGCTTATTTTTATATCTATTTTTCTGAGCGCCAGGGTGGTGTAACCCTTTAATAACTGTACAAACTCCATTATAATTAAAAGAATGCATTAAAATTAATTATTATTATGGCTCAATTATTATGGCTAAAAGATTCGGTCTATTTTATGAAATTTTTAGTACACCGAATTTTCTCCCATGAAAGCAGCGTTATTCTATATTCGAATGAGTTATTATATGCCAAACATAAAATTTAAAGAAAACATTATTACAGTCTTGCATGCACACCTGAATTTGTATTTACATCCTGTGCTTGCACACATGCTCTCGTCAAAAGTACCATGAAGAAAAGAGTCACGTGACTAATAATTCTGCACTCGTATGCCACAATTCTCCTAAGACATACACAGTCATAGCACTCAAGCATCGTTGCTATAGTTTCAGATTGGTGGAAAAAATCCACGAACAAATGTAATAAAGCACAGTTTTGGAGACACTTTTATTGCACTTAAATAATTATCACAAGTTCAAATATACTTTCTATTTTCTTTCGGTTAGATTAACCAAAACCAAATACTCATTATGTAAATCATAAGTGATCAATTCTGCCAATCTGGAACTGGTTACTGTGATTTTATGTACCTAGGATATAACATATATAAGCACTATGCACAAGGTCACGGAGCCCTTGATTAGACAAGGCGTCTATAGCGCCTGCAAAGACGAAACTGCAGCAACGAAAAGGGTGTGAAAGTTTCTGGCGATCCTGCAAACATATTCGTATTGCGGGGAAAGAGAAAGGAATCCGCGGTTGCACCAGCATTAAATTATTGATTACGACAACTTACACAGCTAGGAAATTGCTCTGTATTAAAAAAGACGCTTAAAATTCACGGACGATTTAACGAAAAGAGGGAAAAAACAGTAAATGACAAATTTTAGTATTTTCAATGCCTGCAGGTGAACACTATCTTGTCAGCTGTAAAGTAAGGGTTTCATTGCTCAAAAATTGCGTAAGCAGTTACTTAAAGCGATATTCTTGAACCCAGATTCATAAAAAAATGTTGTGTCATGTAGCATATGCACATCATTTTTTTAATTGATTATTTACATCGAAAAATATGTAAATTAGATTTTTGTACTTTAAAGCGAAAAAAAAAGGATATATAAAGATATTGTGCCATAATTTGGTTGTCGTTAAAATTTGTAATGTACATTGATTTACGTAAAATTTGTGTGCATATAAGAAACAAATGAAAATATTTTAATATTGAACGACGAATTCATATTCATGAATTTGAGGATTCGTTCATGCTAATTCATAAATAAATTTATAACGAATGGCTCAAATAAAGTCTTTTAAGGGATATATACTTTTAAGGAAATGACCTAATACATAGGTCACGTGGCACTATTATAGGACATGGCTTTAAAAGTTTAAATGAATGCTTTTTAAATTTTGACCTTAAATGAATAAGTAATGTGACTTTTAAAATGGATTCAACTTTAATGCTTGAAAAACGTTCAAAATTTATCGGAAATTTGACAGTACTTTAACAAACGGTGTCAGAGCATTTAACAAATAATAATGCGCTAATGTATTATATATCTATATAGCGTGCACTGCTCGCGAGTTCCGATTATTCAAGATGGGCTGTTTAAATGCATAGAGGGGAAGTATAGAGTCAGAGTGAAGGTGGAACCGATAGATTCTGACAGTTGCACCAGAAGTTATATCTACGATTATATCCACGAGAAATAGTTGTAATCATGAGGTTCCACATTCGCATATTTGCATTCTGTGCACATTCGCCTTGCATATGTGTTCATTCTGTTGGCACGACATCCACTCTGGTAAAGTGTATATGCACAAACACAAATGAAGTTTAGAATTACACGTCCGTTCAGGAGTATCAACCCCAGCAGTTCAAGTTCAATCAAAACAGTTTCACCAAGCTGCAGCGGATATTAAATTACTTTTAAAGCTGTGTATTAAATTTATGTTTCATATCTAAGAACTTATACAATGCTTAAAAGTAATACAGAGAAGTAAAACTTTCTGAATGATCATTCTTCTAGAACAATCGGTGATTAGGTCGAGAGAGTCTATTTCTTCTAGTTGTAGTATTATTTTGATTGATACTGTATTTCTGCTGTATTTCTTATTGCAAGGAATATAAGCCTATGAAACTGAATTACAGTTAAAAGTCGTAATTTCTATAGTACTAGTTATAAAGTACAAAAAATCTATTTTTGTCCACGGCCGGAAACCTAACTCCCGCAATAATTTTTGACCTGGATCAAAAAACCAAAATTTTGTTTAGAAAAATAATGATCAGTGAAATGAGGCGATGTAGGTCAAAACCTCGGAGATATTTTGATTTACTGGAGTTCGTGATTGTATTTTGAAAGAAGGCATACTAATTATTATTATTCATTGAACGTCACAAGAAAGATTTGATTAGAGCGATTAGAATATCTTGTACGTAGTAAACGGAATTCAAAATTTCTTGCAATACAGAGATGTGATGAAAGTCACGTAATGGAGTCAATTTCGAGACCCTTGGCCACAAAGCTATGCGTCCCCTTACTTAGACTCTAGGTATAGTAAATTCATTGAAGAAGGACTCTCGTCTCTGTTCATTTCACAAACCTTAGAGCCTCCTGAGTCCTGCCTCAGTGATATTCTTGAATATATTTTTTAGATGATTCTCTTTTACGTCTCTTCGTTTTGTTTTGTTTTTTTTTTATAATGTGAAAGAAATATTAGTTAGTTTTGTAAAAAAAAAAGTGTACTTTGTACGATGTAAAAAATAATGAGAATATTATTTGATCCGATGCTTGAGGAAATAATTACCATATTAACTTTAATCCTTTGTGAAGTACACTCAGGTTTTCATTTAGAACAGATTAAAACCCATCAGGTTTTAATCCAATTTTGTGCTAGCTCGGTTTCGCTCCATAGGGTATAGATGTGGACTATAAATAGAGGATATAAGATATAAATGTAAACCAATTCAGCTGTATTAATCAGTAACATCTAAAATTGATTTATAGGTCAATTAATTTATAAATTAAATATACAAAGTCTTAATTTTGTACTTTAAAAAGTTCCTATTTTTGTTCTGAAACCAACAAGACACATTTCGCCCCTGGAATTGTAACCAGTGTGCAAAGCAACGTAAAGAGCAATTCAACCGTGTCCAAAGACCCGCAGCTTCTTGCCGTCGAGATTATCCGTTTTGCCAAACAGTAATTGACAATCGCGTTTGGCAGGGTACTTAGGTAGTATTGGTAGTAAAGCGGAATTCCATTCTTCTCTTTAGGGTTTTTGAGCTGTACAGGTAGAAAAATATTAAAACTTTCTCTATATTGAGGAATCTATCTGCAAATACGTGTTCCTAAGTGCTATATAGCAATCTATAGGGCTCAGAGAATTCAGAGTGCAAAATAAAAGGGGGAGAACCATGAGACAACATAGGAAAAAAAACTAGAAAGAAGTGAAAAACAAGAAAGCAAAGGAGGGAGAATCTGTGAGTGCGAGAGAGATACAACTGATACAAGCACAAAGAAGTACAGGGAGGCGGACGATGGATGATTTTTTAAGGAGGGGGGAGAGTACGTATCAGTACATAGTTAATGGGTGTCATAAGTCCTATATTGAATCTGAGACGTGGATCTGCTCCATAAGGACAATCAACACGCGCAATGAAAATGTATCTCGGAAATAGTACCAAACCAAACCAAACCATACACAATTGTGTGGGAGAGGAGATCAGAGTGAAAGAGGAAGAGAGAACATTTTCAGCGGCGTAGCTGATTTTTATAGGCCCTCTGCAAAATTTGTTGACCTCTTGAAAAAAGAAGAAAATTAAAAAAATTGTAGAAAGTTTAAAATTTCAAGTCAGATATTTCGAAATTAACTAACTACAATATTGAATGAACATTTTTGTTCTAGAGCGTTAAAATAAAACAATTTCAGAAGTAGGTTTTGATATAGTTTTAGGGTTACCAGATGGGTCCGACGAAAAATCGGGACACTCAAAAATTTTGGATGTGCACCCTAACACCCTAAAAAAAAAAAACGTCATCAACTGTATTATTATGTGCGAAATGGGGTTCAGTTTTATTCGAAATAAATTTATTGACGAATTAGTAAACATGATACTTAATCTATAAGTACACATACTACTGAATCGTCAATACAGGTCAAAATCGGGACGTCTGGTAACCCTATATAGTTTGGATTTAAAAAGAATTTCCCTCTTTCATTTTTGAAAATTTTAACATTTTTCAGAAGATAACTTGATAGTCCAAGCATCTATTTAATTTGTTCGGTAATTCGGATTACAATTAATTTGATAAAAATAGACAGTGTAATATTAAATTGACAATTTTATGTTAATTTTTCAAGATTTTTTATTTTTGATGGAAAGGTTTTAGACAAGGTGAATAATTCGGGAGGATATTTACTCAAAAATCTATTTCTAACTCTTATTTTTCCATGGTTCGATGGCAATTGATGGAAATCCATAGAAAAAAACAAAATTGTATAAAATTATACTGATGATAACCCCGTTGTCATATATTTATGAGATTTACGTATGATTTGACAATTTCCAATTGTAGCTTTCAAAATTGAAGCATTTAAGATTGGAAACATTCAGATTGAACTATTTTTTTATGGTTGCCAACAAGTTTTTTGCATCCCATAAAAATAAAAAATTGGTAGTCGCTAGTTACGTTACTGAAAATACCCCCTACTCTCAAAATATCCCCCACCATCGGGAAACATGCTGCGCTTCGCTATCGCCCGGAATCGAGACACGGGCAAATCAACATGGCGATTCAGTCGCTGTTTACGCTGTATGCATATGGTTTGTAGTCCCTGCGCAGAAATAATTGACGGGTATAGTCGTTTTTGTGACGGTGATGAGTGCTCGTGCCATCGCGAATAGACGAATTTTGCATAATATTACGAATATGGAGGACCATGAGGATGAATTAAGTGGTGATAAAACGTCGGGTGGCGTTGACGGGATCGGCGACGAGAAGGGCGGACAGGCGGACCCGACAACACTTACCTCGACAGAAAAGACTGTGTCGCTCTCTGCCGGTGAGAACATTGATTCCAGATGCACGATCGACGAGAGCAGCAGATACGTAAGGATCTTTTTTATTATTGTATTGTTAATTTTTCAAAGCTTTTGAAAAAAGAGTGGGAGGAAGGGTTGCCACTCTCTCGAATTTGAAAATAAGTGGATTCCACGCATCCCCTCCCCTTTTGGAATCAAAATCATTTTCTCTTAAGATTTCGTTAGTTCCTAGTGAATTTTTTGACTTGCAAATTTTTGCAAATTACTCATTTTGCAGATTATTTATATTTTTATGCGATTCGGAAATATTTGCTTTTATTCGATATGAGCTTTTTAGAAATTAATTGAGATTTATTTATACATACTTATTTCACCATTTTTTGAAAACTTATTGAAAATTAGAGAAAAAAATGTTTCTTAGGCAGCTTTATTTTATTATTCATTTTTGGATATTTCTATATTGTTTTTATTTATAAAAAGGTGATTTTGACATCCTTTTCTCCAAAGAATTTTTTAATGGTTTTAAAAAGTTATTAAATTAAACTGTATTTAGAACGTTCTTGAAACATTCTTGGAAGTTCTTAAAACGACCAAGTATTGAGAGCTCACTGGGACATTAGCTCCTAAAATTAAGACTTCTACAATTAATGTTTTAATTTTATGTTTTTAATTTTAATTTTAATTTTTAATTTTTTTTTAATGTTATTTTTAATTTTAATTAATGTTTTAATTAGAATGATCAAATTTGTAAAATTTCACCTCAAATTTGAAAAATTATATTGAATCTAAAAGAACAATATGCATATTAAACATCCGGTTTATAGGCCAGTAGATCAATATTTGTTCCAAATTAGTACGTAGGCTGTTCCATAAAGTTAGATGTACGTCCCTGGAAGAAGCTGCAGGACCATTTACTTTTTATCGTTGAATAGACTCCCTTTTTGGTGTCTGACGTGTCAGATAAAATTTTTGCTCTTGAAAATGACTAATTTTATTAGCCGATTAGTAAAAAAAAAGTAACTTTAAATTTGTATGAAACATCCTCCCATATCTTATTGAGAAATGTAAGTTTGCCAGTATATTGGAACAAGTTCTCCAATTGAAGTTTCAGTAATGAATAAAATTGTGAACTTTTAAAAATATTCCGCGCACTTTGGTATTTTAAATGACAGGAACAGATATTTTAAGATAGGTAGAGACAACCGAAAGATTGATAATCAATGTGAACGAAAAATTACTTTACCTTTCACTCACAGCTGTTGAAGAGGATTAAGCACCTAAAATACTTTAAATAAATTTTATTCAGATTAAATATGTCATTAAAATAATGATAATTAAAATTCTATTTATATTTAAATTATTTCAGTGAGATTAAAAACTCATAAAAGTAATCTCCAAAGAAAACGTATAAATATTAGGAAGCTTACAACATATTCTGAAATTCAATTTGCTCAAACGTTTAATTTGCATTTTAAGTTGAATTCTTACTTTCTTTTATGATGAGACATTCATTATTTTGAAACCTTGTAAATAATTACATGTCCTTAAAATTTTCGTTGCGAAGTAATTGCAGTATTTTATTATCTTGATAATCATATTAATAATTATTATCTTGAATAACTGTTGCTTTTATTTTCGACATTTATGTGTTTTCAAATTTGAATCATGCTCATTTCCATTGGGAAAATATTGCGACTTTGGAATTTTTTTACATCGTTTATATTTAATTACATCCTTGAAAAATGAAGCAGTGTGCATAATAAGCATTATCTTTATTTTTTAATTCACACCTCTTAAGGCCATGTATAAGTCATGTGACGTGGCACTTGTAACCACATATAAGGTTTTCAGGGATCACATTAAAAAACTAATAATTAAAATTGAATATTCATAGCAGATAAACATAAAGAAAACGATGAAGAACTTTTATCTATTAACTAAAATGCATTTTATCTTTATTTATTTTTTTTTTAAGTGAGATACCTGAAAAAATAAAGTTGGTAAAGTAGGAATCGGATAATGTAATATATGGCCTTAAATGTTTTTAATTTTTCGAATGTGCATTTATCAGATTTTGCTGAAACTTTTTTTTTTCTCAAGTAGGTATTCAACGTTATAATGGCAAATTAAAATTAAGATATATACGCGTTTCAATCATTTAAATACAATGTTGAAATCAAACGAAATAAAAACATAAGACAACATTTCTGTCCGTTTTATAATTACATTCTAAAATTGATCACCTTCCTCATATTAATCTTTATAAAGTAAAATCAGCATCGCAAATGAGTTTCTATGTGAAAAATATAAGTGAAAGTCGCATTAAGAAGATTAACTTTTTATGTAAGACAATAAGACATTTCATATACATAAGTAAAAGATAAAGACTAATGTTCCTGCATATAGTGACCTGTCTGCAAAGTCTCTCTAATAATAAATTGTTTCATCCAATGTAGTATGTATTTACAAAATATACCTTTCTGTAATAATTCGTGGACTTCCAACACGATCAATTACCTTTAATCAACCAACTCATAAGTTCTTATTTAACATTATTTATTGATTTACTCTTTTATCAAGCTTTATAGTCGCTCCCTGTAAAATGCTTTGAACTTTTAAGATCACTTAGTTTATAATTTCAAAAATTTTAATACTTAACAAATGAAAATTACAGAAGGGGAATTTTTTTCTGAGATTGGTGTGGCAATCCTGAATAGATTGTTAGTTCTATTTTATTTTGCAATTCATGTTTTCAAACCAAAAAAATTGATTTGTTAACTAATCCATCTTCTCTATTCCAGAACCCGAAGCCTTTCATAAGAAGATGTGGAAAATTCGAGAGCGGAAGTGGCAGTGGAGACCAGGATGGAATGCACACCGAGGATGGAGTCGATATTGCAGCAAAAAAACGGAAGACTCGTCGGGGTAAACCTAAACATCGAAAGCTCAAACCTTACTCAAAGCAGCACCTCTCCTATCAGCAGAGGATTCGCAACAGAACCGGAAGGCCCACAAAAACCGGAAGGCAGCCTCCTGCACCTTACAACACAACTCAGTTTTTAATTGAAGACCACAACGATCTCCCCGACCTGGATCAAAAGTTGGCAAGTGCCAGTGCCTCATCAGAAATTGCTCGTTACTTACAAAAACCTGGAGTATGTCGCACGCGCGATTCTAGTTTCAGTGTCGATTCCGACGAAGACTTTTTCTATTCCTCGCCGGAAGATGAGGAGGAATTCCTCACTAAAGAGTTTAAAACCGCCTACGAGGATCTCCACGCCGAGAGATTGGGGTCCATGAGCAAAGCACAACTCATTCAGGAATACATTCAGCTCGAGGCAAAAGTCGATCTCCTAACGAAGCGATTAAAGGGGAAAAATTTGTATCTGACTGAGGAAAAAGATTCTGAATCGAAGAATGGTACATCAACAGATGCTGAGACGGTGAAGAAACTGAAGTCCTTCCAACAAAAGATTGATGATCTTCTGCAACAGAATGAACAACTGAGGAGGGAAAATGAAACCTTAAGAGCGCAAAGACATAAAAGCGTGAGTGTGGATAGTGAGAGTGAGAGCGATAGTTCCAGTAACGAGAATCATAGTAGAGGAAATGGATCGCAAAGGAGTCCTGGATCTTCTCCAGTTCCGGTTTCGTATCAAGGGAGGCTGGATAAAAGTCACAGGCAGAATAGCTCTATATCGAGCGTTGATAGCGAGAGTGATAGTAGCAGTAGTAACGAGAGCGGACCAGCTGATGTCAACGAAAGTCCGAAATCTCCGATGGAAGGCGTCAACGGACATGCAGCCGCTTACGAGATCGAAAACCTACCTACATAAATCTGATTGATTCGATTTTTTGTTCCAAGCGAGGGTGTAACCACTATTGAATTCAGATGTACAGGTTTTATGAATTTAGTACTAAAATCAATTTTGGGCTGTCTATCAACTGCACAACATGAGAGGTTTTATCAAATATTTTTGACATGTTAAAATTTAAACAATTTTAAGTTTGAAATTTTATGCTTTCAAACTTAGATTGTTCAAAATAGTACAATTTCAAGTCATTGATGTAAAAATAACTAAAAATAATTTAAAATCCTAACCTTTTTCCCCTTAGATGTTTCCATTTAAAGATTTATAGATTTTTGTGTCGTTAGGTACCCTAAATTGAGTTTAGTTCGTATTCGTTTTTGAATTCACTTGGATTCAAGTGGCCACCCCCTCGGCTCCAAGACTATTCCACGTGGTAGAATTAAGAGGTCTTGTGCTTTTAAAGAAGAAATTCTGTCGTGCAGAGAATTAGAGAGAATCGAAAAAGAGTAATTCGTTCAAAAAAGATCATTGGATCTGTCTTAAGGACATCTTAATCTTAATTTCCTTCTTTTTAGAAAAGAACTCTTACAAGAGACGGAAACGTCGCAGAAAGGTTATCTTTCATTGTCAAAAAAAAAAAAAAGATAAACAAAAAACAAAACATTTAGAAAATGTTACGAATTTTGAACTTGAAAATAAGAAAAATTCAGAAAGAGTGAATCTAGTATTCATGATTGTAAATTAATTTCGGAAGTAATTTAGAAAAGATGGATAATTTTTCTGCGAAGTCGCCATATAATTTTTAATTTGAGAGTCTCTTGATGCTAGAGGTATCGGAAGGAGAAAAGTATTCAATGATTTGATTGTGTTTAGGAATTTTGAAGCCAGTTTCGCATTTTTTTTTTCTTCGTTTCAAAGGGAGAGAATAAGAAAATCGTGAAAAAATGTGCGACGACTGAAAGAAATTAAAAATATATTTATGTAATATTTACATATCAAATCACATTTTAGATTTTGTCCTTATTTATTGTATAAATTACATTATGAAATTACGATTTTAATGATCTAACTTCAAAAATGTTAAAATAAATGATACATAATGAATCAACAATTAACATTTCAAGAAAGATATGTTTGGTTTTCCACGACACGAAAAAAACTATATTTATTTACAAAAATCTGTTTTCAGATTTTTTGCTTTTTCTTTATTTTGGATTCTTCTTTTGAAAATCCTTTTTCAATTTGTTTAATTGAAAAAAATTCTCAGTAAATTTTTCTCAGTATTATTTAAAATGTGAATGTAAAAATGTCAAGTACTCAGAACAAGGTTTTTTTGCCTAAGATTGGATTGATTTCTCCAATATAATTCCAAAATATTCCGTAGATAATCAATCTACGTATTAAAGCCAATTTTTTGATTGGTATATATTTTGTAAAAAGAAAGAAAATGTTGAATTGAAGTCGCACATTTTAGACTCCTTCGTAGTTAAGGCAACGGTAACAACTGATAGTTTTTTTGCTTAAGTCAATATTTTATGGCTTTGATTATAATAATAATATACTAATAATAATAATAATAATATTCTCCTGCATACTGCCAACTGCGAGATACCAATAGCACAAAAGAGAGGCCTGCAGACCATCAACTAACGCAAGCCCAAGTACCTATATGGGTCCAGTGAAATTTCTAATTTAACAAGCGCATTGAAACAAAGTATTATACCGCGATGATTGTGATGATAATTGTAATATTGTTAAGAAAATGTACAATTGTATAGATTTAGAAAATAAGCCTAGGTGTTAGTTTATGGTCTGATTCTAGAATAAGTGAGCGCCCTATCCTTGATATTGGAACCTAATTCCTTCTTTTCTTTTTGTCTTTTTTACATTCTCATCTATTGAGAAGGTATTGGTTTTTTGTAAAAATTACTTTCGTTTATTTTTTGTATTTTGCCAAATTATTGACGCACGAGAACTATGTGATCCATTTTCTTTGGAAGTGTAAGAAATGGAGAGCAAGTTATGCACGTATGCAGTGAATCTTTCTCTTTCATTTTTGAAAATAAGTTTATCCGTTCCAGATAGTTTTGATGGTGCGAGGTCTCAAATATTTCCTTCTAGTTCCGACTTTTACGTGTGTGAATTAATTAAATTTCGCAAATTTTTGAAAATTTGCAAACAATAGACTGCTTTATTTATCACAATGGGAAATTGATTATTTAAAAATTGATTGTATAGTTTATTAAGTGCAGAGACTTTTGCATTATAAAACTTCTGATGCAGGGTTCTTTATTTTTAAGAATACGCATCTGTTTTTTCTTTCTTTTTTTTTGCCATTTTAACATGTATGTATCATAGATTATAGATTTTTAAAAGAGATATATCGAGAATATAATTCATATTTGAGAATTATTCACAAGTGTTCTTTCATTGTGTTTTTCATTTTCATAATTTCTAAATTCTTTTTTTTATTTAAAAAGATTTTTGTTGTATTTATTATTTATTATTGACTCAAACTGACAAGATTGAAAATGTTACAATAGAAACTAAATTAGCTATTGTAAAGACAATTAAAATAATTTATAAATTGATCAAATGTAAATTGAATGCTTTGATATTTCGAGTATTATATATATATGTAATTATTGAAGGATCGAATTAAATAAACATTTTTTCAATTTGCAAAGAGAATTTTTTTATTCGTATTTGTAAATATTTATTTGCCCAATGGAAATTGAGTTGTAGCTCCCAATCTTCGTACGGTCATGTGGACATATCATTTATTTACGTGATGGGATAGAATTATATTACACATTCCTCAGCTTTTTATCAAGTTCAAACCTTCAAACAAGAGTCAAAAGTCGGAGATGCATGAGTAATATCAGTCAATTCAGTGTTTTTATAAATGAAAGGATACTAGAATCTCTGGAGAGTAAAGACAGAGGAAAAACTGGAAAACTGAGTGACCCATTTTTGGAAAACGAGGACAGCAAAGAAATTTCCAAAATCGATTTGAATAATCGTTATTTACCATCATGTGGCGTCAAATGTGTGTTTTGAGTTTTCTTATAATGTTGATAGCAGTTAAATCTTCCGCCTCATCAGAAATAGAAGAAAGTAATTATCGAAAAATAATAACTTGGTCATCTAATTGAATTTTGTATGATAAATTATTTATTACTTTAATTTTACAGATGAAGCTAATCTACAGAATTGCAAGTGTGATCATTTTGACTGTGGTTGCTGCAGTCACATTGAAATACATGTCGTAAAAATTAATGGAACACGTAAGAATTATAATTATAACTGATAATTTTGACTAAGGGCTACTTTCTTTAAAAATATAAAATTATTTTAATTAAAGTTCAATATACATAATAATTTTTATTTCCTTGTACTCAGTTTGCTCGGATTTTCGCTATTTACCTGACGATATTGGAATTTCTGTTACTATGACTTACAACAATAGTACAATTTTCAATGAAACCCTATCAGGTAAACATTTTAATTAATTTATATATTATAGTTCTATATATTTCTATAATTTCAAAATGTCTTTATTGTGAATAATGTATTTTATATGTATTCAATATTTAAGTGAGGAATCCACCACCGATTTGCCCAATTCTCATAGAAAAACTTCACATTGAGGCTTGCGTTCGTTTTTACGATATGTATTTTGATAAACATCATTTTAGTGGATG